>MQRL01628753.1:0-13554 GCA_001938525.1 Dugesia japonica
ATGCAGTAAATCAATTAAAGCCTAAAATCCCAACACTACAAATAATGATTGAACCAGATGATATAGATATAAAACTTCAAACAATAAAAACATACGCATGTTTAAAAAAAAAAGAAACTATATAAAATGATTATAGATAAATGGCCAATACAATTTAAAAGGGATGACAAGATAAAAATACTTTTCTATAATCAAGAGCTAATAAAAAATAAAACATCATGGAATACGGAATTATTCCAGAAAACAAAAATTATATCAAGGTTGTTATAATTAGAAAGGAATATTTAGCCAATAAAAAGATAAATTTGACAAGAGAAACATTGAACAAATGTGCTGAAGAAACGTTAAAGAGACCAATTAAAAAATTAATAAATGAAAAGGATTCTTCAAATAAACGAGACAAACTACATAGAAGTTGTTAAATATTCAACGAATAGATAGAAAAATGTGATGAAAGAAATAGTAAACCATGACTCTAAAGAGATGACAAATAAATCAACCCAAAAATTATTTGATAAAAATAATTTTTTAAAAGAAAAGGTGATAATTCAAATAGAAATTTTCAAAACCACTTAGTCAATTAGAAAAGATAACCGAAAAAATAGAATTTCCAAACTATGGAAAACAATTAATAGAAAAACAAAAAGCAAATAACCAAATGAATAGTTGAGCTCTCCAATTGAAATGTATAACAAGAGAATATGGAAATAATAAAAAGAACCCGATAAAAGAAGCCACAAAAACATACTACGTGGAACCAGAACAGTTAATAGAAACACTAAAAGCAAACAATCAAGTATTAATTGATAATCAAACCATTCAAGTAAAAAAACAAAAAGTGAATAACCAAATAGTAATGAATAATCTAGTTTTTCTATTGAAATGCATGGCAACAGAAATGAAACTAAAAAGAAAAGAGATATATTAAAAAATACTACGAAAATAAACATTGATGAAACCAAAGTAGTAAAAACATTATCAAAAATGACATTCCTAATAATCAAACAATTATATCTGATATACACCCAATAAAGCAAATTAGATACGCGAGTTTTAAAAAAGAAAATGTATCCTGTATATCTCTGAAACAAATCATAAATATAAAAGACACACCTAAACAATTTGGCCAAATTACAAATCTAAAAGATCCACCCATAAAAAACGATAAAATAACTAAAAGTGATAAAATGATTATATGCAAACAAAGAGACGAAATACATAACTCAATCAATAAAAATAATATAAGAATAAAAATAAACCCGATATGGATTACTATTAATACATTACTATACTTAATTAAAGATGCCGATTACAATTTTAATCAGGAAGAGAAAATATTATACCCTAGAGAGATAAAAAAATCAAATTGGATTAATTACACCTGTACAAAATTAGAAATATGCGTTCTAGCTTTCATATTGAACTTAACAATGACACAAATGTACAAAAGTTAAAGTTGGAAAAAACAACTTTATAAATATCCCGATCTTACAGATTACCAGACTTATTTTAACAAATTTTTTGTTGAACACTTAGTACAAAGTTTATTTCTATATTTCAAAATTTATATTCTCATTTATACCTATATATATATATATAACGAACCACTCTTACAAGGTGTGGCAGTATTTTCGACATTACTGTCGATTCAATTAATTAATTTTCAGCTTCCAGGATCAAATCAGTTCAACAGTCAGACAAAATCAATACCAAGCATATCAAATACTTCAGAAAAGTCTATACAGAAATCATTATATTACACATATATAATACCGAATATATAGCAATCAAGTATACAAATTAATACAAGACATAGTATAACCCCAATATAAAATTCAAGAATTATTACAAGCATTCAAACATATCAGCAGATGTTCAAATCACATATGAAACAGTCAAAAAGTGGATAAAAATGAAAATAACATTTTATAGGAATAAGATGCGGGTGCATCTTCCTGGAAGAGGAAACATTTGTTTATGGAAAGCCCGTAAATACTCACACAAAGACATATACATACTAAACACATGCAAAACACAAACAGACATAACATCAAATTCAATCAATGCAGCACTCAATTCAATACCCAATGATCTACTCAATCAGAAGAACAGTAATCCTTTTAATCTTGTAAAATGTTGTTACTAAAATTCATCTCCTCATATAATGTGTTTAAACAATTTATTTCACGACTGTGAGATATGACTAATAATATAATATTTCATATTATTATTTCATAATATTTCGACATATGTTTGTGATAATAGGTGAATGCGTGATTGACTGTTTGAATGTGTGTATAATTTTAGTGCTCAGACATTATTGCATACCTGATTCCTCAAAAGCTATATATATGTATTTGTTACAGTGTCATTTGGTTTTTAGAATATATATTTTATGCTTAACTCTATTTCCAAATCTAACATGGCAACCACTCCAATCCTGTACTCGTAGATTCCAACACCCAAGATTTTCGAAATAGGAGGAAATATTGAAGAATTTATTGAAGAAGCAAACAGATTTTTTGTAAATTCTATGACTTCGAATCAGTTAAAGAAAATAATTATAAAAGCTTTTATGACAACAAACGCAGGCAAATTATATGAAGCAGTCGATTCAAAGATTGAAGATTTCGAAACAAGATGTAGAAAAGCATTTTCAGAGCCTGCAGACATTGGTAAAGATCTAATTAATGCCTTGAAATATTGTAGAATAAATAAATCCTCAATTTGATTTTTTTCAAAAGTTGAAAACTTAGCAGATAATATTCTGCGTCACCAGTTAACAAAATTCAACGGACGTTAAAGAAGTTGAAAAGGAAATTAAAATGCAAGATATAGAAGATGTTGAAAAAATGAAAGAAGTTATAATTAAAATTGATGGATTGAAAAAGGAAATGGAACCAGAATATGGAATATCAGTGTTGAAGAAAAAAGTTACATATGCAACAGTAGCGCGTGAAATTCTAAATTCAAATAAAAGATTTAATAAACCAAGATTCAATGGAAATTTAAATCAAAGTAAAAATTATGAGCAGAAATACGATTCCAAGATTTATCTAAGAAATACCGGAAATTTTACGAAAGGAAATTATGAACCCAATGTTCAGACTTTCAGAGTGAGAAAATGTTGGGCATGCAGAGAAGAAGGTCGCATACGTTCACAATGTTCTAATGTTAAATATTAGTATTGTAAGAATCCAGGACATCTACGATTTTAATGCCATGAAATTAATCCTTTGAGAGCCAAAAGAAGAAAAATGTACAACAAGCCACTAAGATTTTAAATGAATGTCTATGATGATGATGATGGTGATGATTATGTCCGTCTCAGTGATAGAGTAGATCAAGGAGATTATTCGGGAAATGCCAAAGCTCTGATAAGGGAGGATGCAATTGGAGCTATAAATCTAGGTTAGATAATAATGTTTTGAGCACTAATGTATGTGATATGAATGCTTGTGAATGTTTGTTTGATGTAAATAATACAAATTATAAAAAATTGAATGATTTAGTTTGCTTGAATGAATGTAAATATTTGTCGATTGATGATTTATTTAACAATACTATAGAATATATAAATGAATATTTTATAGATAATTTTTTAATTCCTAATGGAGTTTCAGTTTTAAATAAGGATTTACATAATACAAATTTAATAAATAATTATGAAGATAAAATTGTGTATAATAAAATGTCAGGAAGACCCTGTTTAAAGTTAAAGTTAAATAATGAATTAAATGTTGATTGTTTACTTGATAATAGAGCTAAAATTAATGTGATTGACCATGCAATATTCTTAAAATTAAATATTACTAAAATTAAAAGTGAATATATTAACGTTACGTGTGCTAATGAAAGTCAACTAAAAATAATAGGAAGTATTATGTTAAAAATTACACTTAATAATCAAACAGAATAAATTAAGTTTTATGTTGCAGAAAATATTTCTTCCAGTGTTATTGCAAGAATTGATTTTTTGTATATTTAATATAAAATTAAATAAATTATATAAATAAAAAAATATTGGAAATAAAAACTATGAACTTTAAAAATGAAGTGAATACAAATATTAGTGATATAATTGAACGATTTTCAGCAATTTTTTTTAAAGATTAATGGGATGTAGGTAAGACAACACTATTATACCATGAAATTGTTACCCACGGTGGTCCAGTTGTAGTAAATCTCAGGCGACAACCTATTCATTTAAAAGATAAAATTAATAAAGCTATTTTAGAAATGGAAGAAAGGAGTATAATTAAAAATGTGGAATAATCCATTAGTTTGTGTTTGAAAGAAAGAAAAAAGACATTAGGATTTGCTTGGATTTTAGACTAATGAATAGTATAACGGAGAGACCATTGTTCCCAATACCAAACATAAGAGAAATGCTTGACATTTTGAATGGATCAAAATTTTTTACAACGATAAATTTGGGTAATTCATATTACCATGTAGAATTAGAGAAAAGCTCAAAATACAAAATGGCATTTTCCTCAAAGTTTGGTCAATTTTGCTTCAATCGAATGCTATTTAGAATAGCTGCAGCACCAGCAATATTTCAAACATTAATGATAAAAGTGTTAGGACCATTAAAATGGAAGGAAGCAATTGTTTATCTTGATGATATACTGATATTTTCTAAAACTGATAACGAGAATAAAGAAGATTAGAAATTTGTTTTAATCAAATCAGAAATTCAGGTTTGAAATTAAGTTCTGATAAATGTGTATATATGAAAAGTGAGATTAAGTTTCCTGGCCATATCATTTCAAAAAATGGTTTAAAAACCGTTCCAGAAAAGATAAGAGCAATTAAAGAATTTAAACAACCTAAATGTTTGAAAAAACTATGTGGATTTTTAGGGCTTACAAATAGTTATATATCATTTATAAAATGATATTAAGATTTAAATTTGTTAATATTAAATGACATGATTTGTTTAAATAATTTATTATTAATAAATAATTATGGAAAGTTCAAGTCTTTTAACTGATGACCACGCCAAAATAGGTGTACCGACGAAAAAAGAAAGAGATGATCGCCAAAGAATTTTTGCAAAGCTGCCATTTTCATTACAAAAATTACTTATCTCCAAACCAAGTTTTTTCGAGGGATCATCTAAAGCGGCTAATGAATAGATTCAAACGACCAAAGAATTTGCTGCGTTTAATCAAATGGAGCTATCATTCGCGTTTGATATATTAATGAGACGAGATGTAAAAGAATTATGGGTGAAAAAATGTAAAGATGTAATTTTGACGAACGAGGTCTGCGAAAAATGGTTTCGTGAATCAGTTGTGATTTCAGAGACACTAGTGAATAAAATAACACTTGGAGATTAGGTTTTAAAAAATCTTTTATTTTTAAAAAAAATTCAAAATCACAAATTAATTAAGAAATTAAAATAAATTAAAATTTTTGGAAATGTCAAATTCATTTTGAAAGTTCAGAAAATTTTAAAATGATAATTTAATAGCAAGTGATTTTATTTTGAGAATTTTATGAAAGTTTTGTGAAAATTTTAAAAGATATATTATTACAAATGATCATTTTTTGATCAGTTTTTTTTGGTTTTAAAATTTTGTAAAAATTTTTAAATTATATGGTAATACGAATGATCATTTATTTTTGTTTTAAAAGTTTATGAAAATTTTAAAATGATGTGTTATAAAAAATAATTATTTTCTGTAAAATTATCAAATTTTTTTAAATCTAAATTTTTACATTTTTGAAAAATAATTTCCGATTAGAGCATGGAGTTTTAATTTGTTTGTTTAAACGAATAATGATGGATATAGTTTGTATTTGAAATAAATTTTATGGAATGGAATTTTGAAATTAATGATTCGAGGAGTTTTCCAAACTCTCCTAACATGGTGGCAGCGGTAAACACCGATGCAATCACAGAAAGATTGTTGCCAAAAATATTTTGCAGAAGCGATGATCTAGAAAAGTTTATTAAATGGTGTGAAATATACTTTAATGCAAAGAACATCGTTAAAAAAGATCAGGAACATTGGGTAACATGTATGCTTCATGAAGATTTATTGGAAGCATATGTAAAGACATTGAAGAAAGCTGATGGATATTGAGAGAAATTGCGATTAGCTTTTGAGACAGAATAAAAAATGACGACATGACAAGAAAAGAACATTGAATGGACAAAAGAATGTGAGGATAGTTTTCAATCTTTGAAGATAAAATTGTGTAGAGCTCCGATTTTGACTTTCCCAAATAATAGGGGCAAAATGATATTAGATACTGGTGTTAGTTTTGATGCAATTGAAGGGGTTTTGAGACAAATAACGGATAATGAATTGGAACAGGTTATAGGATATGATTCTCGAACTTTAAACAATCACGATAAAGGATATTGCGTTACTCGCAAGGATTTGTTAGCTCTGCATGAAATTATAATGTATTTTAAACACTTTTTCTATGGTAAGAAATTTAAAGCAAGAACAGATCATAAAGCATTGACTTGTATGAGGAAGACTAGTAAACCCATTAGTTCTCAGTTTCAAACATGGATAAAAAATCTAGCAGAATTTAATTTTGAACTAGAATTCCGAAAAGGAGCAGCTCTTGAAAATGCTGATAGACTTTCAAAGATAGGGGAGAATTTTTGCTCGCAATGTCAGACTATACATCAAAATGACAAAGGGAACGATCTCGAGTTAAAATAATCAACTTTTTAGACAAAACAAACTTTGATAGAAGCCATATTAAAGAAGTACAAAGAAATTATCCAATAACGAGAGAAATCATTGAATATATTGAAAGTAGAATGATAAATAACAAGCTCAGCACAATGCTGACCAAAAGTAAATATTTTTCCAAACTGGAAAAGTTTGAGTTGGATAATGAGATACTGATTATCAATGAAAGAGACAAAAAAGAATTGTACTGGCAGGAAAATCGTTACCTGATCTTATAGATTTTTTACATGATGATTTATGTCATGTGGGAGGCCAAAAACTGACGGAGTATTTAAGTGTAAGTTATTTTTGGCCAAATATGCAAAGAAATGTAGAACATCAACTAAAAAAATACGTATGATATGTTGAAAACCACAACCCAGAGAACGACGAATGTAGCTCCAGCTGAAATAGTTTTTGGGAAAGATTTACACAAAGAATGAATTGTTAGGAATGATAAAAACAATGTAAAAGGAAGAAATCTAAAGCGTAAAGGAATAATAAACAATTTAAATAACTATGAAAATTCCAAAAATTTAAAAAGAATAATTCAGTTAGAAAATTTAATATTGGTCACTGTGGTGAACCTTAGACCAGCATTTGGCATACAAACTCAGGGGGAACCCCAACAATATTTCTACTTTTATTAAATTTATATCACTTATAAAAAATAATATATTCTATTTTTCTGATTGTATTTTCGCCTGATTTATCATTTCCATTTGTTATTTTTCTCTTCTTTTACCGGCATTATTTACTTGATTTATGTAATATTAATTATTTAATTTTCTTTTTATTCCTTGAACATTACGATAAGAAATATTATTTTCTTAATTATTAAACTTTCTCTTTATTTCATAAGCCTCTTTTATTTTTTATATTTCCGATATCTTGATTTGATCTCTTTTCTTTAATTCGTTGCTATAATTTCTTTACAGTTTATTTAATTAATTATTTTATCCTAATAATTGCTTTTATCCTAATAATTGGATGAGTTTGACAATTTTCAAAATTAATAATAGTATTGATTTTCCGAAAAATAAATAGTACTTAATATTATTTAAATAATAATAATAGTCATATACTGTTTAAAGTTTAATAAGTGAAAAATACTAACCTTATAATAATTTCTTGTATTTTGATTGGCTGCCTATAATATAAGTAAATTAGATTTATATGTATAAAATCTTACTTAAAGTTTAATAAATGATTATTTTATAGAAAAAGGTAAGAAAAAACAATACACACCAAGCATACACATAAATACACACATTTTTACTATATATAAGATTAAAAACTTATTAAACTTTTTACAGTATATTAGTAATGTCTGGTAGAAAACTGAGCGGAGCGCAAAGCCGTAAGAGGAAGAAAAATGCTGAGCAAGCAGAATAAAAATCCAGTGATATATTCAAAGTCTTTTTTAAAAAAGCTAAGTCAGACAAATCTTAGTCAGATAACGATGTCCCTGCTACTAACAAGACTGTTGAACAGCCTCAATAGGATAGTTCTTTGCACAAGGAATCTAACACAAATCAGTTGGTTGCTATTGATATAGATGACAAATTGAACATGAGAGTCAGAGTCAAGAAAACGATGATTCTTTCGAGATGCATCACACATCTGATGACGAAAACTCAGTAGCTACCGAAGCAAATGACAGAGCTATCAAACTAATTGACTATATAGATGAAAGTCAGGATATCAAAGATTCATCCCATGATAATAACTTAGATGTTAATCAAGACGTTATTCCAGCTGTATTGTTGCTCCATGATGCTGCATACCTAGAACTTGATAGTGAGATGCAACTTTCGGTCGTATCGCAATCTCTTCGCACTGAAATTATATCTCGTGGATCAATTCTGTTTCAAAATAAAGACTTTCAATTTGCAGTACCGGGTAGACGTTCAGTAACTAAAACATGGTTTATGTAACTACTTGCAAACGGAGAAGAAGTGAATCGATCGTGATTACTTTATTCGACATCCAATAAAGCTGCTTATTCTTTGTGCTGTTTGTTGCTCACTTCATCTAGACCAAATTCTCGGTCTTCATTTGAATTGGCATCTGAATTTAGCAAGTAAAAAAAACCCAAAAAGTTGATAGAACACGAGAACAGCCGTAGTCATCGCAAATCTTTTACTACATGGAAAGAAACTAAGCAAAGGATAATTTCTGGGAAAACTATAAATGCGGCTATTCATGCCCAAATTCAAACAGAGAAACAACGATGGCGAGATGTTTTGAAAAATATACTTGCGTGCATTAAATTCCTCGCTTCTCAAAACTTAGCATTGCGTGGAAAGAACGAAAGTTTAATGGCTGAAGCTGGAACGAATGTCGGAAACTTCCTCTCTCTTCTCAAGCTCATTGCAGAATATGACCCACTTTTGGAAAGTCATCTAAAACTTGCCAGAGAAAGTCCAGGATCAGTGTCGTACTTATCGCCAGAAATTCAAAACAAATTCATCAGCTTCTTGGCATCTAATGTTAGAAATAAGATACTGAAAGACATAAAACGAAATAAATATTATGCAATATTGCTAGATTCATATCCTGATCTCAGACACCGGGAAAAATGGTCTGATGTCATCCGATTTGTAGATATTGATTTTGAAAAGAAAATCATTAATATAAAAGAATCATTTCTTGGATTCATCGAGATGCATGCTAAAGATGCAGCCACCTTTAAAACAGTCATCATTGAGAAATTACGATCTGAAAACATACCGTTAGATGATTGTAGGTCATAATGTTATGACAATGCCGCCGTGATGACTGGACACATATCTGGTCTTCATCAGAGGACTTGTGCTAGAAACCACCGAGCCCTGTTTGTTAATTGTGACAATCACAGTTTGAATTTGGCTGGAGTTCACTCAGCCAAACAGGATCCACTGATTGTAACGTTCTATGGCACAATCTGTTTTTCTCGTTCAATTCTTCAATGAAAACAATTAAAAAATGCTGTACCTATCGCGATTAAACATGAATCTGAAACACGCTGGAGTGCTAGAGTGGAAACTGTTAATGCCATTTATGAAGGGCTTGATAACTTGGTTGGTTTACTAAAAAACTATCAGATGATGTAAATGCGACACACAAAACAAGAATCGATGCAGAAAAATTGCTGGAAAATGTTCTAAATTTTAATTTCTTCGCTCTATTGTACTTCTAGCACACCGTTATAGGTAAAATAGACCGTGTTCAGAAGCGACTTTTGAATCCAACTATGAATTTCAAAGATGCTGTAGCTGATCTGGAATCATTGGAAATAAATCTTGCAGAAATCCGTCAAGACTGTTGGGTCAATTCTGTAGAAACAGCTAGAACCAGATGCATGACATGAGGAGTGTACATTAAAAGGCAGGCAAGACGAAGACGTCGGATGCCTGGAGAATTAGCACAGGATGCTGGTCTTTAGGCAGAGGAGGAACTAATCCGTGTTATGAAGGTCGTTCTAGACAGACTTCAACAAGAAATGTTGACACGATTTTCGCGGCTTAAGGATCTAAACTTGAAGTTAGGATTTTTACTAGATGTAAAAACTTTATTTAATAACGAATGTGACTGCCAAATGTTACTTCGAATAAGAGATTATACTTTACCAGCAACTCCACTGGATCTTTTGTCTTTTATCATTTCTTATATTGAGGACGTTTTTCCAAATCTGCGAATTGCACTGTAAATTCTTCTAACAATTTCAGTATCAATCGCTAGCTGTGAGCTTTCTTTTAGCAAACTGAAGTTGATTTTGTCCTATTTGCGTGCATCGATGAGACAAAATCGTCTTAGTGACCTTGCACTTCTCAGTATTGAATGAAACGATTTGGAAAAGTATGATTTCGATGAAGTTATTGATAAATTTTCCACAGTTAAATCCAGAAAAATCAACCTGATATGAACATTCTACAGGTACGGGCACAATGTATGTATAAATTTATTGGTAAAAATAAAATAAAATATAGTATTTCATTTGAATTATTTCTTGCTTGACTAATGACATGTTTCGTCTGCATCAGTTTCTTCATTAGTCTTTATTTTTGTAGCCGTTACATTGGATGACTTTTAATTTTTCAGTGGGGGAGGGGCGCAAAATATGGATCTTGTCTCCGTGCGCCAAACACACTAGCTACGCCTCTGCTCACCAGTCGTTACAATATGCTGATTCGGGTATAACTTCTTTAAGTAATCAATTACAGTAAGCTCAAATCAATGATCAAATCTAATGTTTAAATCTAATCATTTAAAGAAAGTTTCTTGTATGCAATTAAGTTATATTAAAAATTTCAGAATAATTTGCAAAAAGGAATACGCTTTTATCAAAACTAAACTAATTGATATAAGTAATACAATAATAATAATAAATCAGTAATAAATTTGATATAATAATTAATTAAAATTATCAAATAAATTATGGATTGAAGTAGTATATTAATGAGAATTATAAATGAAATAATAAAACGATACATCAACAAATAGATTATAAATATTATAATTGTTTCTTTATATACAATTATCGATTATTTTTCCTTTATTCTTATGATAATAATTTCCGCATTTGATTTATCAATGCACTATATTGCTTTATTTAATTGTTAGTTTTTATTTCTTTAAACATTAGGCTAATTCAGCGCAACAATAATAATAAAAAATATAAAATAAAATAAAAAAATATCTGAAAAATCGACAGACCAAAGTGAAAAATGAAAACGAACAGCTATTTATACCATTCTAAAACCAACTGACCATTAATAGGGTTAATATGAGTTAACTCAAGGGTTTGTTCATTATCAATATCCAGGAAAGAAAATGACAAAAATCTCCTTTCATTTGCATAGAGTAAACAATAAGAAAATTTCTGGAAAAGAAAATTAAATATTTTATACAATGGCAAAAAATTAATTAAATAAAAATATTAATTATATATAAAATAATATGTTATATAAATAACTATGAACATAATGATGTTCATAAATCAATTAAATAGGTATAATATTAGATTATAGTATTGATAAGGGCTAAGCAATAAAAATGTAAATAAAACGATAACTTTTTGAAATAACAAAAATTAAAAGTAATAGTTAATTGTCCTCAAAATGATTATCAAACATATCAAACTATATTTTTATATTACTTTGACGTACATACTAATGCATATAACCATGTTAACAAAATGGAATTATATTAATATAATTTTTATAAAAAAATGGGTTGATGCAATAATTTCCCCTGGAAATAATTTCCCCTTGGAAATAATTTCCCCCTGGAAATAATTTCCCCTTGGAAATAATTTCCCCTGGAAATAATTTCCCCTTGGAAATAATTTCCCCTGGAAATAATTTCCCCTGGAAATAATTTCCCCTTGGAAATAATTTCCCCTGGAAATAATTTCCCCTGGAAATAATTTCTCCATGGAAATAATTTTGATGGTTTGACACATGGTTTTCATGAACTTTAGGGAATTATGGGGATTTTGTGAATATTAATGGATATATATGTGATTTTCGACAATTTTTAGTAGTTTTATCGGGATTTTTATGATTTATTGGTATTTTTCGGTAATTTTAAGGAAATTGTGAGGTCTTTCGTAAATTTTAGGAGTATTGTGGATCTTCATGAAATTTAGAGACTCACAAAGATTTCATGAATTTTATGAGATTTATTGAATTTTTTTCGGGACGCTTAAGGATTCGTGGTAATTTCATCGATTCTTTGAGATTTATTAGTAATTTTCGGTAATTTTTGTGAAATTTATAAGTGTTCATGAATTTTTATGGTTTTTGAAGGTTTCATAAAATGTAAGGATTCATGGAGATTTCATGAAATTTATGGGATTTGTCGAAATGTGTTAGGAAATTTTAAAGGATTTATAATGTTTTCATTAATTATAAGGTGTTTATGAGGTTTCATAAAATGTAAAGATTCGTGGATATTTCATGAATTTTATTGTGATTTTTCGGGAATTTTAATGATTTATGGTGTTTATGTGAATTATAAGGGGTTTACGGTGGCTTTCAAAACTTTTAATGGATTTAGAGCAGTTTTCATGATTTTAGGGATTTATGGTTGTTTTCATGAATTTTTAGGTGTTTGTGGGGTATTTATAGAGATAACGGTATTCTATTTGATGTTTTATTGTGTTTTACATGGTTTTATAGTACTTTACTTAATTTTCTATTATTGTCAATGGTTTCCTATAAATATCCTCTTTAAATGTTTCATAATAATTACAATAATATTACCCATATAAATTAAAATAATAATTAAAATAATAGATTTATTCATTAAAACTCGTATGAAAAAACTCAGATTTCAGCGCTCAAATCTCTGAATCCTTAAATTGCACGGAAACACCAGAAAACCATTAAATATTCATTAAATATTCGACAAAGTCCTAAAAACTAGTATAAAGTCACAATAAATCAATTTTGAACATATAAAATACCATTATAAAACCCTTATGAATCTCTTATAAAACCAAAACAAATCCCCTGAAATTCAAAAAATTCAAGAATTATCCATGAATCTTTACATTTTATAAAACCCTATAAGCCCCTAAAAATTTCATGAAATTTTTATGAATCCTTAAATTTCATGAAGACCCACAATACTCTTAAAAATCACAAAAGACCTCACAATTTTCTAAAAATAACTTAAAAATACCAATAAATCACATAAAACCACTAAAAATTCACAAAATCCCTATGATTCCTTAAATTTCATAAAAACCATGTATCAAACCATTAAAATTATTTCCAGGAGGAAATTATGTCAGTAGATAGATAGTAGCACTAAAGAACAGCACACATTCAGCAACCCCCCGCCGACGTAATCGGATTATGAGATA
>MQRL01628762.1:6233-16751 GCA_001938525.1 Dugesia japonica
TTTTACATATGTAATAAATAATAACATAATAAATTTCTTTAAAATTTTTAATGTCTATCAGTTTAAATAAATATTTTTTTTATTTAAAATGTTTTCTCTATGAATTCTCAATTTTTCTCTAAAGATATCCAAAAACAAAATTTTAATTATTCTAATTGTAAAAAATTTTAAATATTAATTTGTCTCAATGTTCATTTTTCAGTAGCAACAAAAGATCAAAACCATATCCTTATCAATTGTATGTTATTTAATTGTTTCAATTTTTTCCTTATCTTATTTGTCTTATCTATTTAATTAAACATTGTTAAGATTTCTATCTTTGTATCAACATTATATCATAATGATACAAATAATTATGCATTAGTTTGATTTACATTTTCGCCTAAAAGAAAATCAGTAAATTCTAAAGTTGTACCGGATTTATTTAGACTAAATTTTAGAGTAATAAAATTAATCGGATAAAAAAAATAATTTCTAGAAATATATTATTCGTAAAGATTTTCAATCGACATCAAATTTATAAACAAAAATTAATATTATAGATTGCTTTTTGTTACTTATTTGTTAGTATAAAAGTTTTAGAATAATTGATAACTTTCAGTGTGTAATATCTTAGACGTTATTAATTTTACCATTAAACATGAAATATCGGTGTTTTCATTATTGATACAGTTAAAAGAAACCTAATAATTTTATGGATTTACCTATTAATTATTAAATGCATAGTGGGGGGTGGCAATCTGACAGTTTTCCTGTCTTTGTATATAACATATCTAGAAAAACTCTTGTACGCTTTATATAGGAATTTAATTTCATAAATGAGAAAATATCAAATATGAAAATAAATATTATAAAATAAAATACTATAATCTAGTAATTTAGTCATAAAAATAATGTAATCAATTTACAGAAAATAACAGAAGATTTTAATTTAATTATTTTTAGACAATTGAAAGTGTAAGTTAAAGAAAGTAATCAAATAACAGAGAACGTATTGTGGAAATTGTCAATTATCTAAAACTATGGACCTCAATAGTTGAGGCAATCATTAAGGCATTTGGCAAACGTTACAGATTTGAAAAGATATCATTTGCTATTAAACTTTGAAGGTGTTCTGCATTTTAATAATTCATTAGTAATTGTAATAGCGAGAAATTTGTCACATTTATTTCAGAGCTTGATGAAATTTTGATAAACCACCATAAAATATTAACAGTAAACATTTTTATGGCAAATACTCGATCTCTTTCGTTTACGATATCACGAGTAAATATCGAAAAACTAAAATATCAGGTAGCCTTTCTATCACCTTACTTATTTATGTTGAAAACAGTGGAATTTTTCTATAGTAAAATAAAAATAATTGTTAAAAAATAATTCAGTAAAAAGTATACAGAAATTAATCATGTTCCGATTTGACACGAACAATTAAAGAGATATTAACAAAGGAATGATGTTGCTTAATAAGAATATATTTTGTGTTTGTTATGAATACGCATGGTTTTGATTAATAGACGATTATCGCGGAACCTTCGTATTAAAATTTTAGTGATTAATTAATCTGTTTCAAGAAGTATTCTAATTTTATTTATATAAATGATATAATTTAAAATCTGCTTAAGAGTTATTAACATCCAATGATTGTTTATAGGACAAAAAAATTGAGAAATTCTTCAAATTATCAAATATAAAAATTTGATAATAGATATACAATATTTGCTCATATTAATTTGTAAAAAATGATTACGTATTAGCCAAGTAATTCCAAACTAGTAAAAACGGTTCAGTGATTAAATAAAGATAGACAATAAATTAAAATAATACCAAATATTTATTGAAAATACTAGTTTTAAGTAATAACAATACGTAGAAATTTTCAGTTCTCTTAGTAGATAGGAGCGCACAGTGCCACTTCTCCTCGCCGACAATGTGGTGCCAGGGTTTTACTTTTTGATTGGTCGACACAAATACTATTCCTAAACACGCATTCATATTACAATATTAATGATTTTTAATATTGTAATATGAATGCAACATAAAAAAAACACAAATCTGGGAATTTTTAAAACTACTCAAACCACTAAAATATTACAATAATCCGTGGTAACTATGTAAATTAATAAATGATAACTAATAATAAATTAATTTATAAAAATTTATATTCAAATTACTATAATTGTAATATTTAGAATTGTGATAATATGAAATTAAACAATCAATAAATATAGTAATTGCTTAATTTCATATAACCATAATTCTTATTATAGTAATTATAGTAATATTAAATTAAAATTCATTTGTTAATTTCAAATTCATTTAGTAATACAAATTAAACAATCAATATATTTATCTTCCCGTCATCTCTGCGCCAGAGTTCAAGAGCATAGTCGAAATAGTGGTAATAGTAATATTATTGAGCATCGAAGAAAATGTACAAAATCAATATGTTGTTCAGATTTTAAAATTTTGTGCAGTGGATTTAATAATTATTGGGAGAGAGTGATGTGCGAAGGTTTGTTGATACGGGCATTAAATCCTAAAATTAATATTCAGTTGACAGATTCAACATTGCTCTTAAAATTATTTTATTGAAATTTTTTATTGAGATTGTACAATTGAAATTATATAATCATTTAAACTTTGTAAAACGTTTGTTTTAATATTGTGTAATTGCCTGACGATGACGGTTATTCCGTCGAAATTGATAGCAAATAAATATTTTAAAAAATGGTTGTCAATTATTTATTTAAAAATATTACTCGAGTTTTTTTATTTTTCGAGTTTTTAAATATATTTATCTATTGTAAAATTTTATATTTACTTTAAATATTTACTTTGAAGTAAATTTAAAGGAACTTTCTTATCAGTTCCAAGAAAAAATTATTTTGTTTTCAAATAAATTGTTAATAAATAATCAATAATAACTTATTAATAATAATGATGAAATTAAATGAAAATAAATAATTAATAATAATCAAAATGATAATGAACAATCAATGAAAACAATAAATATTTTATTTTAAAACTTATTCGACATCTTCAACTATTATCATTGAATTATATGAGAAATTCTCGAACAATATCTTTCACAAACAGCATAAATAATTTTACTAATCAAAATGAATATATTCAAATCCCATTTATTTGGAATAAAAGAATTTATATTCTAAATCTGATGTTAAAAGCTTTACAAACCGTCTAATCCTCAATTCATTAAAACATTTCGAAAAACATTGATTTTTGGCATCAAGATTTAAATACCTATCCAGTCCCATTTTGTACAAATATGATAGTATGACACGCTTCTCAACAATATTATACAAATTAAAAGATTTTATTCTTACAACTTATAAAGCTAAACCCAATAAAAAAGTATTGATACTTAGTTCAATGCATTCATCCGTTGAAATTGAAAAAAATGACACCCGTATATCAGAGACAATTAGATTTTAGAATAGCACAAAATTCGGTGTAGATGTAACCGATCAAATGGCGAGAAAATATAGTGTAAAATCTACATGTCAAAGATGGCCTTTACAGGCATTTTTCAATATCTTAGATTTAGCCGGGATAAATGCTTGGATTTTATATATAGAAACAACGGGTGAGGAAATATCGAGGCAAGAGTTTTTATTTCAATTGACAGAAGAACTTGGGACCGAATATCAGAAGGAGAAACAGATAAGCAAAGAATGCTCATCAAAAACAATAATAAATACAAATACTGCTTCTTCTGAATGGAGATCTTGTCAAATTAGATATTGTAAAGTCAATAAAACAAACAAAATTTGCATAAAATGTAAAAAATACGCATGTGGAAAATGTGCAATACAAAATGCTGTAATTTGTAAAAAATGTGATGAAAATGCATAAAAGTAAATAAAACTTATAACATCGAAAAGCGGGGAACGACTTTTTATTGTATCATCAGAAAAATATTTTGTTTACTATCTACTTTACTAGGATACATATGTTTTTTTGAAGCGGTCATTTGACCACTCATAGTAGAATTAGGTATACATGAAATGTGGGTAGGTTTAGTGTTAAAGAATAATATTTGAAAAATTCAAATTTGTCAGAATACTTTATCTACTATTTTATTTCAGTCAGAAAAACTTCATCCAAATTACATCAAAACATTCGATCAAATCGACCCCACCGATTAAAAATGTGACTGATTTCGCCTACAAATCACCAGTGATAAGCCAAATTCGACCAGTTCGAGGAAATATTCGACTGAAACTGAGAAAAACATTGAAAAAATTCAGGTTGTTCACCCGGATTCTCATAAAAAATCCTTTAACAAACTAAAAAGCTTGAAAAATATTACCGCTTAAAAAGCCTAAATTTTCGAAAATAATTTAGCCAATTTTTCAAAATAAGATTAAAAGTTATGTAATCACACATAAATTTTTATCTCCAACTAAAAACATAGCAAGGATTTGGACACAGTTTATCCTATTACGTAAAATCTCGACGATGAAATTAATCCAATTAAATAACTTGAGTGTAAAATATTTTTCCCAACTAAAAACATAAGGAAATTATTGACAAAATTACCTAATATGATCTCATTTTTAATTTTCCAACTAAATACACCGGAATTAAGTTTCACTACATCACTAATCCTCGGGGTTCTAATATCTATCTACTAACCTTTAGCCTCAATTTTTATAGTGAATCATCATTTTTCGTTTAACGTTTATGTCCTTTTTACTTTTTAATTTTCTATCTAAATCTGAAAATCCAATTTTTTACCAGTTTTTTAGTGGGGAGAACTTATGTAAAGAAAACTTGTTTTCGATGAAACAATAGGTAATTTTTGGTGCTAATTCCAATGGTATCAATATGTTTTAGTATAGAATTATTAATTCATTATAATATATACTATTATAATTTTAGTTCCCATTTGATACATATTTTATCTCGAGAACAAATTATTATACAGCCGATTAAATGAAAAATTCACTGCCAAACGATCATAATGAACTAACAGGTATGGCAAAGTAATATTGTCCTATGACAACACTCGGCCTCATGTCGCAAAACACTTTGCTGAGGCAATAAAACAGCTGAAATGTGATGTATTATCCCACCCGCCATACTCTCCAAATATTTATAATACATCACCTTTGGTTAATTTCTTGCTCCAATTTTCATTCAATCCATAGATATTTTTCATTTTTATATTACATAATTCCGATTGTGTTAAACCATGTTCCTCATCCGCATTTCTGTGTCAGTGTATTTTGTTTAATTTAAAATTAAAAATATGCGATTTCAATAATTTACACACAAATATAGTTTTCCACTAACACATGGACCCACAATTTTATAGACGGCATGGTTTTTCAATTCTATTTTTATTTTATATAAATTACTTTTATGCTTATAGTGTTTAAATGAATCAATTAAAGTAATTTCAACAAAACCCTAGTATATATACATCAATAATTACTATTAATTATTAATGATTGTTAATATTGAAAGGGAAAAGTATCACAAGAAGTCACCAAACTATTAAATTTTCTTCAGGAAAACCATCAAAAGTGTTGATAAAAGCAGTAAATATACTATTATATTCTTTAAATCTAAAAATTGTAGAATAATAGGATGTAAAGAACCTTAAGAAACACAAGATTTACAGCATGATATGAAAAGCATTCCATTACAACCATTAACGGTTCTAGTCAACTTGGGGTTAGTAATTAATTTATATTAATTAGACAAAGTAACCAAGTGTATTTATAAACCAGAATTGTTTCCCACTTTACTCTTTTGAAATATGATCTTACATGTGTTAATGTATTTTCATCAGGAAAAGTTGTCATTCTTGGACTTAAGAATTTACAATATCAAAATTATGTTGATGACATAACATCAGATTTATGTAATTTAATTAATAAGATGTGAATGATGTCATATCTAATTTGATGTATCAGTTGCTTGAATTCGTATATAAACTATTTCAAATTGTAATTAATTTATAAAATGAAAGACTACACTGTTAACTATGACAGTGATGACACTAATGATATGGAGACAGTTGTTTCTAAAGAAGACGATACTGAAGCAAAAGATCATGAAGATGACATAGAAATGGATGAAATGAAAAATGAAACATGGTCCAAGGATAAAATAGAACATTTAAATGATACAACAGATAAAATGAATATAGAAAGATGGTCATAATGGATTAAGGAAGACAAGAAAGAAAAAAGCTTGATTTTTATTAAATAATTGGTTTTTATTGTTTTGTCGAAATGGCTATTAGAATTCTGGAGAATGAATTCACAAATTTAAATGAAGATTCTGAGTACTGGGCTCTAGAATTTTATTAGATAAAACTTTATAAGTATACAAATTTTATACATTATTAAATTATTAAATATTATTAAATAAATTCTTTAGAAAACAAGTTTACAATCAAATCAATGTCTATGCACCAACCCGATTGTCAATACAAACGAATATGGAGAATAATTAATAAGATTATTCATTTATTTTACTATTGCCATTATTGCGATAATAATTGTTGGACGTAACCATTGATCGTTTTTCAGAATTCATTTAAAATAAAAGCTTCGAAAAAAATTTGTTTTTTTGGTTTTTTCAGATTAATTCTATACTTCGACTTTGTCTTCGTCAGGAATTGGTGACGAATTATTGACGAAGACAAAGTCGAAATATAGACTTAATCTCAAAAAAACAAATTTTGATCGAAAGTTTTATTTTAAATGAATTATTCATTTATAAAATTAATCTTAGTTATAGCTTTATTTAATTTTTTTTATTATGTTTTAAACATTTTTCTCTTTCTCAAATGCCACACGTAAACGAGTCTGAAAATCTTCAACTTTATTCAATATATTTACATATTGTTCCAACAAATCTACATCTAACAAACAAGATAATAATCTCTCCTGTTGTTTTGCCTGGGTGAGGTTTTGAGCTTCAAAATAAAATTGACCTCGCTTGATGAATTTCTCAATATCATCTTCATTACAGAGCACATTCTGCAATAACCTCTCTGTAAAATAAACGTCAATGAAAACACAAAATTTAATTAAATTTCAAAGTTATAATAAAAAATATAGAACCGGTTCAAATTTGATCTTACCGAATAAATTATCATCCTATTTTTATATCTACATCAAAACCCATGTCAATCTGCAAAAGAAAATATAAATTACAAACAAATAAATAATAATACAAATAACATAAATAACAAAGATAATAAGTGTTTTTTGTAAAGTGTACTGGCTGTTACAAAAGCAAAAATCATGCGGATGAACAACATAGATTTCAAACAGCACAACACCAGAAATAAATGTCTGCATTAAAGTATAGCAAGGCAAATATGCCAATGAAGTTAAAAATATACCCAAATTTGAATGACAAAATTTTGGACTTTCGATCAACGTCATATCATAGAACTCAACATCACTTGAAGATTTTGATGTAATGAAGCATCTAAATCTAGACATCATACATAAATATAAAGTGGTTAAAGAACAAAGAATTTATCTGTGGCTTTTGAAAAATGGTAAAAATTATTATTAGACAGTGGCCATGAATAAAAATTGATTGACAAATTGTGGTATTAAACTCAATTGGGTACAAATAAGATTTAAATTGTGTCTAAATTGCCTTAATGGATTCAGATTACAAGAAACGTTTGATATATGATAGAATACAAACTAGCAATACTCAGTATACGATGACGACAGATACAAAATTGGAATTTTAGGATTATTGCAAAACAATTATTCCTCTACTTTTCATAAATGCCGATTTTGAATCAGTTTTACCTAGCCATTAAATAACATAGGATGGAAAATGCATCATTTTGTAGTACTTTGTTTGAAATGGTAAGCTCCATGTCAGCTTAAGATCTTTGACATCCTTTATTGAAGTAACAAAAATTTGTTAAATTCAAATTATTAAATGATTATATTACTTGATGTTTATCAATTTCCAGGGTTTAATAGTTTGAAATTTCAGAAAAAACCGACTAAAGAATTTTTTCAAGATTATCTTAAATTTATTTTGTTTGAATTGCTAAAGCCATTTTATGCAATGAATACATTCTTTTACGAATATCTTGTATATATTTACAAACATTTACATTTTTCAAGTAAGTATTTTCTTTAATTGTTTTTTATTGTCATTTGAAAATTTTCTAAACACAGAATTCCTTTTAGATTATTGATTAAAGATAAATGTCTCTAGTTTCACTCACAGAGTATCTATATTTGTATTCACTGTTAATATTGTGATGTGTTTTAATAATATTAATTAATTTGTGTAGATTTTAAATGAACTTTAGTAAACTCAAGTTCCCTTAATTAATTACAATAACATGGCGTCACGATCATTGCTGGAAGAACTTATCGACTGGCTAAATGTAAAAAATATGTTTTCGAAGAAATTTACAATTGGAGAAAACATTTCAAATCATATTACCGAATTCGAAACATTTGCCGAAGAACAAAAAATCGGGGATCCAACAAAACGATCAGAGAAGTTATTAAAAAGTTTAGAAGAAGAAGCATTTTTTAACTCCAATCAATCCCAGAGTTTAAATCTAATAAAATAAATTATGAATGATCGAAGACAAAGTTATTTGAATTATATCAAATCAAGTCAACCAAGTTAACTCCAATAATTAATATTTTATCCTTGAAGCAGTAAGATATGACTCTTAGACAGTATCTAACTGCTATCAGAGTTTCAGGATTCACAAAATTTCAGATTTTGATGAATTTGATAGAGAAAAGACTCTCTTATCAATATTTTTTAAAGGAGTTAATAATCGTTTGGCAGCCAGAGCCACGGAAATTATGAAACCAAACACTCTGGAAGAAGCTCTCAATTTTATGAAAAAGAAGATAAAACTCGACATAATGATAAATTGCGAATTATTAGCAATGATTTTAATACAAAAAAATGGCAAGAAATGGAAATATTAGGACGAAAAATTATCGAGCTTGAAAACCGTATAAAGTATTTAGAAAGAAACCATGAAACAGATTCTCAAAAGTATGCAGTTCAAAAGTTCAAAGAAAAATTAAAATGTTAGTTGGGGAAAGTGGTGGTCTGGCGCACACACATTCAGTAACCATCCCCCGCCGTGACGTAACGAAACGAAACATAATCCTAATGTATTTTGTCGACGATTTGAAATTGTACACCTATTAAGTAATATTATGTAACTGCGCCAGTATTTTTTATGTGTATTTACTCGAGAAAATTTTTTTGCACACAAANTATGTCATAGATTAATTTCGTCGCCGGGAAAATTTACGTAATAGGATTAAGTGGTTTGATTTTTAAATTTATTTTATAAATGGTTTGATTTTCTCCTATGTTTTTAGTTGATGAAGTTTTTCAGGTTTTTTAAGTATTAGAATTTTTTAGGTTTTTTAAGCAGTAGGATTTTTTCAAGCTTTTTTAATGGGAAAATATTTTTTATGAAATTTTTTACTGAAATTCGGATGAACTTATCATGTTGTTTAAATAATATGAGAAATTAAAAATTTTTAAATAGAATTTTAATGGGAATCCAGACATCCAAAATTTCAAAATATTTTTTTCGAATTTTACAACATATAGATATTTTTACAGCTTTCGACTAAGAATTTTACGGCGATCATTTTTGGTTTTCCCAGTTTTTTACACAGGATTTTTTCGAAAATATTTTTTCTCCTCAAATGTAATTATAATTTAGTGTATGCGATAGAGAATGTTTTGCTGATTCCAAATATGGTAACCTAAAATCGCCAAAGTTAATCCTCAATGAAATAAATAGGTTTTCGTGTCGAAAAGAGGTCAAAATTCAGATCTTTGAGTTCAGAACTCTGAGCTCAGAGCACTGATATTGATTCGATTTTGGTCTTATTTTAATCAGGAGAAAAAGGTGACTGTGTAAAGTTAAAATATTGTCCAGCTAAAAATGCTTCCTAACAAAGATATACAGCTGACCTCCCGGATTTTGGTAGCTTTTATCGAAAATATCAAAAACAACTCAAAAATTATCGAAATTAGTACTGTTCGCCTCAGAATTTTACAGTGAGTACGAAAAACATAGTTAAAAATCAAAAAATCTTTTACATAAAAAGTTGTATTTTTTAATTCAAAATTTATTTAATAAATCTGGTTGCATTTTTTATTAGACTGATTGATTGTAGGCTTGTTTAATGAAACTGAAAAAAAATTATTAATTAATTAAATAAAATTAATAAATTATTACCTTTACATTGTCTGGACTGTTTCTGATTCATCTTCACGATAAGGTGGTAATTTACAATGTCCGTATGGAAGACTTATATTTTTATCTGTCCATACTCTTTTGTCATCTGTGTTAGTGAGTGCAATTTTAGAATTATTTGAACTTTATAGTGTGTGGTCCTTACTAAAGATTCTGAATTGATTAACTGAGACGTTTTGATTGTTAGTATAACAATCAAGATACGACTGATGACTTATGTCAGTACCTTTTAATGTTACCCCCTTAGC
>MQRL01628998.1:0-14162 GCA_001938525.1 Dugesia japonica
AATAATAATAATAATAATAATAATAATAATAATAATAATAATAATAATAATAATAATAATTGTTAGCTGAGTTTGGAATACTCATCGGATCATTAATATCAGAACTCGAATTCATTACAAAATTTATTAAAACAAAAATTATACATATAAATTTGTTTTTCTCAAACAAATTTAAAACTTCATATTCAAAACGGAAAACCTCAAATATCTGCATCTGCAAAACATTTTAAAAATTTTTCTCATGTCAAATTTTAAAAATACATTTTTTAAAAATACATATTTTATCTTATTTTAATTTATCCAAAATTTTTTTAACGTCAAATTTAAAATAACAATAAATTCCAACTCAAAATACCAAAATTTAATCTGCTTTAAAAACTATCTTCCATCCCCTTTTTAGGAATTTTTTGATCTTCTCTACGTTTCTTTCAAGACTTTTTCCCTTTGTATCTTTCAGGATGTAACGTCTGTCGTGAATCTTCGTCTTGATCTTATAGGGTCCTTCATAACGATCTTGGTTCTGGTTTCGACTTTCACTAAGACCTCATCACCGACATCGAATTGTTTTTTGGTTAGTTTTTCTTCATCTTGCTCTTTGTGCTCTTTTTGAGAATCAGTTTCGTACCATTTTTCTATGTTTATTTTCTTCACAAATACGATTTCAGCAGAGCTTTCCCGACAACCATTTGTTTGGTAGCATTCAAAGCAAATTCTATTTCTGGCTCTATATGATCACTTTATTCATCATTTCCTGGAACTTACCTGGTGCAGCTGTAATTCCAAAAGGCATTCTTTTGAAATAAAATTGCCCTTCTTTGGTGGAAAAAGCCGTCTTCTCTTGAGAATCCTCAATGAGTTCCACTTGGTAATATGCATTTTCCTAGTCTATTGGGCTAAAATACTGTGTATTTTCCAAAGCATCCGGCATTTCATCCATGTTTGGCACAGGAAAAACTTGTCTTTCTGTTATTGCATTGAGCTGTTTAAAATCTAATCATAATCTTATATCTTTTTTTTCCTTTTTCTAAACGCAGATTAATGGCGTTAAAATTATTACTCCGGATGATACCATTATCATACAGATTCTTGATGGCCTCTTCAATTTTCTCTTGTAGATTCATTGGTTGACGATATGGTTTTATGTGGATTTGACCTCCGTTAGTGATTATTCGAAGCTTCGTTGAATGTGTGCATCCAATGTCCCAATTATCCGCCATAAATACATCTTTATTATTTTGAATAATTGCCTTTAATCTATGATTTTTGTTAATTTCTAGAATCTCTATTTCATGTATCAATCGTTCACCCGTAATTATCTGCCTTCTAAATTTTGCCTCGATGTTGCAAACAAATCTTTCTCGACGATTATTCATATATCTACCCTGCACTTTTTTTGAAGATGATACCCAAAAGTATTCTGAGATTCCACTCCACCAATTAGATCTGATATCAATTTCTCTACTTTTATAAACGTTACTTCCTTGCACACCTCTGAAACTACAACTTCAACACGTATCTTTCCAATCGTATCCAATGAGCTGTTATTCGTGCAATGAAATCGTTCCTTGCTTTCCTCTAACATTGTTTCTCTGAGTCTATTAAATCATGTCATATTTATTACATTTATTCTTGCTCCTGTATCCAACAAACAATCAAACTGTTTATCCTAGATCATCACTGAAATGCTAGGTCTCCTTTGCATTTTATCATACAAAATTTCTACATTCTGTTTCTCTTCAATTATTCCTATCACTTCTGCTTTGTTAACTTCCTCATCATTGAAACTTTATCGTTTTAGGAATATATAAACTTTTTTCTCACTTTACTCGTCTCATCCCATTTCTCGGCCTCTTGAGGCTATTCAAATGGTATCTCGTTTAATGAATAGCTCAGATCAACTGCTTTACTAATGGCGTCCTGCCTTTTGGGTATTCTTTTCTTGGATTTTATTTTCTATTATGCTCTAAGAAAATCTGTATTCATTCTCATCATAAAATTCTTTTCGAATAGCATGAATTGGTTTGGTCCGACTCCAATCATTTGTTTTTTGTCCGCTTTTAGAATTGTATATTCTGTCTTCTAGTCTAGGTATATTAATGTTCGAATAACATTCTTCTGCTCTGTGACCTGGTCTTTTACATCTACCACATACAATTTCTGTGCACATCCTTCTAACATGACCAATCTTATCACACACAAAAGATTTTGGTGGTTTCTTGTCGAGGAAATTTTTACTTAAATGCCCTTTCTTGTGACAAGTCCAACATTCCACATGAGAATTTTTTGGACACTATCTTTTTGTATGCCCATAACTCTGACATGTCTAACACTGTGGTTTTGTTCTTTTAGTAATTCTCTCAATATTTTGTCTTCTTTCTCTGAAACGTTTTTATTTATTATTTATTAAAATTAATTTTAACATTTATTTATTTCATTAATTCTCATTTAAAAATTTCCGACAAAATTTCAACTGCTTTTAAAATTTTATTTATTAAAATTAATTTGATCCCATTGAAAACATTTTATTATTTACTTAAATTTTTATTAAAAAATTTACGACAAAATCTCAGCTGACTTTCAAAAGTTTATTTATTAAAAAGTTAAACTTTATTATTCAATAATTTTGTTGGGTTACTAGGCTTTTGATGTTAACTATATTCACTCCTGCGTATCTAAATTTTGAATGCTATATGGTTTTTTAAAAGAAAAGATTGTCTGGGGGATGATACCTAGTAACCACAGATACTTGTGATGTCTTCTCCTACATCACGATCCCCATTCCCGAGTTCAGCGAGACTACGCGGTATCTCGTCTTTGACAGAAAGTTCTGCTTCAAATTCCATTCTGCTATATTTCTATATGCTTTTATCTCGTTCTATCCCAACAATTTTAATTTATCCTTAAACCAATATTTCTTTATTTAAATTTTTCATCAATAATTTAAATCTCTCTTTTAAACAAAAGATTTTAAAAATAAGATTATCAATCACACAAAAATTTCAACTTGCTTTTAAAAACTGCTCACATGGTTCATTAGCCTTTAATTTTATAGTTTCCTCCTTTATTCTAATTGTTGTTACTTTGTTCATTTGGACAGCTGTACATTCTTTAAATACTTTTGACACAGTTTCTCGTAACTCTTCCATATCATATTCGTTTTTCAAATAATTTATGACTTTTCCGTGCCTGCGTGCACCAATAATTTATGGATTTCTTTTACCATTTGAATTTTCTTTTCTAATGGGATCCATATTTTGCCGTCTTTTGTTTTTATTATTTCTTCTATTAATAGAAACTTTTTATATCTTCCATTTTTTATTTCATTCTGTATCTGTTAAATTTTTCCACGTTACTTTGCTATTTATATGTATCTGAACCTGATATACCATTAATTGTTCTTGTTTTATTATTATACGAGTTTAAGAGAAAATTCGTGCAAACAACGAAGTAATCCTGACGAGAATTTATTGAAAAATTCAGGTGTTTAACGAGAAATTTTATGCTAAAAATCTAATGAGGTTGGGGAGAAATAAGGTTTGACAGTTAATTAGAAAAGTCAAGCGGATAATGAGAAAACCAATGACAAAAGAGTTGACGAATGCATGTTGTTACCTAGAAAATTGTTGTTATTATTGTTTACACTTTTACTTCTATTATTTCCTTTGGTAATAATTGATAAATAAATAAAAACGATTTTAACTTTTATTTTTGATTTTTTCAATAATTTAACTATTAGGCATAAATAATAAAAAGTTTAGCAATTCCCTCCAAAATGAATAATTTATTGTTTTAAAGCATTTGGTTTTATATAAACGTAATTAATTTAGTCTGAATTAGGATTTGTTTTGATTTTTTAAAATAAAATGAGAAACTACTTGATCGAAAAAAATATTTTGTTGAATACCCTAAATAATAAAAGTTATTTCAAGGTATTTTATAATTAGAAAAATTTAATTTGATAAGACTCGTTACAATTAACAAAAAATTTAGGTTTTTATTAATACAAATCAAAAACGTTGTCTTACAATTTTAATTAATTGTTTTGAATTCGTCAATTATTAGTAAAATTCTTGAGAGAGCTCTGCATTATTGGGAACGAAAAAAATGGCTGTTTACACTGTTATTTTTCCTGTTTCGTAATCCAGGAGTAGTGGACAAAGACATATTAGGCTGCAGGCCGAAAAATTTGATAAGGACTTGTTGTGCATGATAGTTCAATACATTTTATAATTTTGCATAAAGAGATTTTTCATGATGTCCAATTTATTTTAAAATTAACAGATGCATGATCACAAACAGAGCCATGGAAAGTTCAACAGATATAATAGGCCATATATTGATGCAACCGGTTATTATTTTATCGAGTGGACAGTGGTGACAAGAAAGATATAAAATAATCAGCTAAAATTATCCAAGCTAAGAGCCGATCCGGATATTATGTCATTACAACTAGCCATTGCAGTGAGAGAAAATGGGGGAAGCTTTCAAGATAATAAGTAAAGAAGAATTCGTAAGAATACCAAGGAGGTGAATAATTGTAAAATGCTAGTTATGAAGGACAAATTGGATGAGCAGCGAGAACAAGAAGAAGAGCTCAAAATCTTGCAAGAGATGATGGGTCTAAATATAATCTCGCCGTAAGAACTGAATAACGATGTATAAAACGTAGTTATAATTAATTGAATTGGAGTTTATTTTTTTGAGCCAGTTAAGTGATCTGTATATCACGATTTAGAGTTGAATATTAATGTTAGGAGTTTTAGAGGCAACCGTGGGAAAGTTAAATGCCGATTATTTTTTATTAGACTTAATGCCATTTATATTTATGGTTGTGTGTAGTAATCTGTTATTGTTAAGCGGAAAAGAGAGAATTCATTTCTAGTTAAATTAATTTTAATTACGTCTTTATTAGTTTAGTGAATAAAACACAGAAGGGACAAATGTTAATGAAGGATGTAATAACAATGCAAAAGAGATGGAAGGATGAGAAGAGGGAATGACGCAAATAGGTGCTCAGATTGAAAGGAATTAATACTAAAACAGAAGGCAAATAAGCACAGCTAAAAGAGAAAGAACTTGCGCTTCAACAACCCAACAGATTAATTGCGGAGATCATCAAGATTTATCGGACAGAGAGACCACAATGTTCAATTCACTTTAAACATTGTGGTTAAACTATCAGCTACCGAAAGAAGATGATATCAGAGAAAGCACGGTGGATCTGGACGCCTAAAATAAGAGAGATCAAACAAACAAGTAGATTGAACGCTTTTGATACTGTAAATAAATAATAAATGTTAGACACTCTGTAAAAGAAATAACTCATTTCGGTTACGCATGACCATTTTTGTTATTTGAATTAATGTCTGTGATGATAGATTACGGAGCAAAATTATTACTGTGGTTCATAACAGCAGAAAGTAAGACGCGATACTGCAAAGTTGCGCTGAACCGGTTTAATGAGGGTCATGTGAAAGGGGTGATATAAACGTTTGAAGTTTTCAGTTATGCCCCTAGATTGATAAAAAACGACAAAATAAATGACAATAAAATTCGAGAAGAGAAAGTTAATTAAAACACCAAAATTCTAGAAAACCAACATATAATTAAATAAAACTTGATACATTTTTATATGAATAAAATAAAAGTTAACGCTTTTTTATTAAAATTAAATAATAGGTATCATTTTTTTAAAATAAAATTTGTTACTTATTAATAAAAATTATTTAAAATTTACTTGTTAAAAAAACTATTTACTTATTAGTTTTTATATAATTTCATAAGGTATTTATGCAATAATTTTAAGTTATTTATTTGGAAAAGTTCCACGCTTTTATGATTTTTTAAAGATAAGTTCTATTTTAAATAATTTAGCACCTCTTCGATTATTTTTTATTATATTTTAAAATAATAATATACATAGACTCCCCTCTATCTTTATTTGGATTATATATTTTATAATAAAAATATGCAAAGACCTCTGAATATATTATCATAGAAAATCAAATATTTAATCAATTATTAGATTTTCCTTTCTTAGTTTTTTTAAATCTTTCATATTGAATTTTAGAATACCCTGAGAATATAAACTCTCCAAGCATAGATATATAGATCATCATGATCATTTAAGAATATCTATTCAAAAATAAATCAGTATTGCAACACATATGCATCAAGCATGCACCAGAAAAGCACGTGCCAATATAATTTTAGACTCCCTGGTACTTTAAAATATCAAAACTATCTAAAAACCAACTCAAACGCAACACCATCACCTGGCTCAACTCACCATTTTTCCCATAATATATAAATTTCCCAAAATCCAACAAAAACTCTTTACATCACATTCCTTTTTAACAAAAATGCTTGATAACTCATCACTGCAGTGCCATTCTGACCTAAGTCTGTAAACCTCAAGAGCATTTTAGCTCATAACTATCTTTAACAACCAATAGACCTATTTCGAGGGCCCAGTCAAATCAACCACAGAAACCCAAAAATCGATACCCCACACATCCACACAGTCAATCTGTTGTTAATTTCGTTTTTTCAATATACAATGACACAAACACACACCAGCTCTATATTTTTTGCACGCCAATGTGCACCTGCACTTTGCACGCATAATTGCAACCAAAAATTTTTTTAAAAAAATTTTAAAAAAACTAAAACAATATTTAAAATTCCCGCAAAACTACTTGTCCAATATTAATTAAAACAAAACAAATGAAAATATTTCAAATCATATCCAATCAAAAAAATTTTAATCAATCTATCATACCGGAATCAATAGTCAATCAGATCGGAAATCTAAATAACGATCCGCAGGGTTCTTGAATTAACCAATCAGATTAGTGGTGTCATGCTAGTCTATCTACATACTATTTATTCATGTTGAAAATTAATAATTTAATATTGTTTAAAATAATTATTTATAACAAAGCATATATTTGAAAACTATTAATAATACTAATGATTGCTAATGTTAGGGTGAAACACTTGAGATTAAGAAGTAGGCCAGCAATTGGGTGCACCTGAAATTTGAAAGGATGTCACAAGAAAGAAGACAAAGAACGCAGAAAAAGGAGGGAATTAGACCAGTTACCGAAAGGAATAATTGAAGAGGAAACCAAAATAACGAAACTAAATATGGAAAATGATCCGTAACTTAGTGAGTTACAAAATAGAAAAGAAATGTTGGAAGAGAAAAAGCGGGCTGAGAAAACAGAGAAAGGAAGATTGATGGCGGAAGAGGGTAATTAATTTAATGAGAGAAGGAGAGTCGAGGGAAATAATCAACTTACAGAAAATGAATTGAATGAATTAATTAGTAAAAGAAAACAGTAAATTGAGTTGATTTCGAGGCGGAAAACAGAGTGGTGAACCTAGAATTGATATTATGGAAGAGAATAAAATGAATAATTTGTTTATTTGAATGAAATAAATCGAACAATTTGGAATGGATTGTTTTTGAATGAAAAATGATTGTTTCGTGAAAAGTGGCCGAAATGACGACTTCCCATGGTGAGGGGATTGGTAATTAAGAGATTCTGGTCAAGAGGAAATCGGAGATCTTGAAAATCTGAGATCTTGAAAATCTGAGTTGGGGAATCGTTATGAGTCTCGGAAAAGGGATGCAGGGGTTTGAGGGTGGACCAATGGAGTCGAAATCTAGGGGTATCAACCAATAAAGATAACGCGTGTGACCATCTGGCCAATAAAAGCGCCAAGAATTTATATCCACCAATAAAATAAACGAGGGTGTAGAAAAAACTGGTATAAATACCGATGTAATTTTCACAAAAATATACAATTTTTTCAAGGAAATACGGAAATTAAAACGAAATTAACACAAAAGGTGATTATTTATGCGATTCGATTGATGATTCAACGAATTCCGACTAGATTGCTAAGACTTATTATTATGGAGAAGCTCTGGACTCACTATTGGATAGGAATGAAATGGATGTTATTGTTGAGTTTATAAGTCACAAATAACATGCAAAACATAACAACATGCAAAACAAAACACAACAGAATATCGGAACAAATCCTCAAACAGAATATCAGAACAAATCCTCAAACCAAAAAAGCAAAGCAATCAAATCCCAAACAGAGCCAACCAATTTGATCTATATCTGACAATTATTTAATTGAATCGAACAATTTATTTTATTTCATGTTGTTTATCTGAACTATTAAATCAAACAGTTTATAATTCATGAATTAAATAATGTATTGGTTTTATTTTTAATTCTGAATTTATTTTTATTTTTTAGTTTTATTTTGTTTTATTTTTATTTTTGGAAAAAAACAATTTTATTTTATTTTATTTTGGAAAAACAATTTAAATTTTGTACAGTTATTTTGAAAAAAGCAATTTATTTTTTGTAAAAAAATATTTGAAAAATAAATTTTTATTGTAAAATGCTGAGATTTTTATTGTAGGTGTATCAGACCTACCCATGTAAGATTAGTATAAATACTAATCAGTTTTAGTGTAAGAGCAGACATTTAAATTACAGAAGGCTCCGAACTCTAAGTGAGGCAGTACTTCTGGTAATTAAAATTAGCTCATAAGGTTTAAGGTGATCATTGTGTAACGATCAATTATATATCCCAAAATAATAAAAGTATTTAAAAAGGTGAATCTTATTTATTTACATAAGGAACCCCACATATAACCTTATTTATAATTTTGATAATATATTACAACTATATAGTATTGTATTAACATATATTTGAAAACAAATAAAGAATTTTAACACCCGTAAAATCTTATTTATATTTGTACGAACCATAAAATCTTTTTGTTGAGTTCGAATACCCAACATTATGATCTTGTGCTTGATCCGGTTTGGGATTCAGGACACGTTAGTTTTGTTAATTATGTTAATTGTTAGTTTATTATACCCCAAGTGAAATTTAAATCATATAATATATTTTTCACTTATAAATTCTTTTGTTTTCCGAATTGATAAATAGCTATTATAATTATAATCAAATATAAAGTGACCGAAGTAAGGAATACCCCACAAAACGGAGAATTGTCGGTGGAAAATTGTAAAAGCTAATTGTGATTAGTAAACTAAGCGAGTATCATGTAAAACGAACCCGAACCAAGGGAATGCGAGTCTGTACTCGAGTTACGAGTCAGCGGCTTCATTCCGAAGATCTGGATATTTTGGGGAACACCAGATTCAAATTCATCGCGAGATTTTACGAGATCAGTTACCCTAGACTTAATTTTATAGATGGTTCGACCCCCCTAGATTTAATCATATAAGAAATCAGTCTACCTAGGGTAAAACCCCAACACTAATATTAATTATAAAGGGCAAGTATCTCAAGAAATCACTAGTAAAATGAAATTTCCTATCGATAAAGCATCACAAATAGTTGATAAGTGGAAAGTATACAATTATTTTATTTAAATCAGGGAATTGTAGAATCATGGGATGCAAGAAACCAATAGAAATGAAGCGTTTACAATATTATATTAAAAACACTCAGTAACAATCTTTAAATATTGTAGTCAATTTGAAACAATCAGTCAATTTGCATACATTAGCAATAATAACAAAGTGTATGTATGAACCTAAATAATTTCAAGTATTGAAACTTCCTTAATACACTCCTACATAAGTTAATGTATTTGCTATTGGAAAGTTGTAATACTTGGTTTCAAGAATTTATATTATCAGAATCAAGTTTATAATATAATATTAGATTTAAACAGTTTAATCGAGAAAATACAATACTAGTGCAACACAAATGAATGAAAACAATAAATAATGTGTTATTAAATAAATCTTGTCACGTAAAATTAACAAAGTAGTTTATAGCTTAATTAAAACTAAAAACAAAATAGAGTTTTAAAAAAATTTATTAATAAAACTCTTGCAGTTTTTATCTTCCAAATAAAGATAATTGTACTGTTATATCTTATGAATCCTTTGAATACTACAATTATCAAGTACTTTTTATCAAACGTATAGCTATTTTCATTCGATTCCTAATCATTTATAAATGGTATATCATCTATTTTAATATATTATAAATTCTTGATAAAAGATTGTTAATTATTGCCTTGTCTTCTGTATTCATTTCCAATATTTGCATATTAAATGAATATATTTTTAGTTTAACCAGATCCTAAATTAAAATGATAACAGTAATAATAGTTATAAATTTTAATTGGAATGCATTAATAATCGACCTTAGGAAGAAATCTATCTTTAACTGATAAAAATCTCAAGGAATTTGAGAATAAATTACAATTATCATAACATTTTCCTTGTCGCGTGAATATTTCAGACTTTTTTAATTCCCAAATTGGTTTTGTAACATTATCTATTTATCAATATCCTATTATATCCACTGTGATTATAGATTTGTTGATGATTATTTTCTTTGAATCAATGTAAGGGCTATCCTTTATTGACATTGTATTGTCAAATTTTGATAGAATATCTTTAATAGCCATTTGATTAGTTATGCTGTTTGTTAAATACAAGCTGTATTTAGATTTCAGTACATTAACTTGTTCCTAAATGAATAAGTGCAATTATAAAAGAAAGTATTACTTGAAACGAATAAGTGATTGGTTTGTCGAAGTAGGACTTCATCAATTCAATATCAATATTTGTTGCACTATCTTTCGATTCTTGCATTTTCATTAATGAAATATTGTAAATTGTTTTAATTTATATGGTAACTAGTTACGTGTGCACATGATTTGTAATACCTTAGATTATGTACTGTGTGATTAGTAATTTTTTGTTAAACCATCAACCCTATGATATGAAATTTTTTTATTTCTATGCAGGTGTGTATAATTAATTGATTTTAAATAATATAAACGAAGATTTAATTGTTCAACTTATTGACCATGAATATTGATAAATTTTAGGTAGTATGGTTGAGTAAATCGATATTAATTATTCAGTTTTCATGGAACCAGTTAAATTTGAGAAAGAAGTTAACTTGGCTGATATTTTACTGGGAAAATTAGCGATTTATGAAAAAACTATTGATCAAAGCAATAACATGTAGTATTTAATTAATTATTATTTCAATAGTTAAATGCATTTTTAGTGTGTCAATACAAACTAGTACAATATCATCCAACTTGAATGTGTTAAGATTAAATATTTATTTAAATAAATCTTGTTATATCAATAATCTCTATATATTCCCACTATAACTACGCATGTTTTGAGAAAAGTACAGATTTTTTAATTCTTCCTGAGCAATTTTTCGACAATTTCGAACCGAAATCAAAAGAAATTTCTTACTAGCCCAATGAAATCATTAACCACTTTACCTGAGAGGATGAGGAGGCTAAGTGCGCCACTATCAATATTCTAGTTTATATTTTCAATCTTGCTTCCTAAAATTCCATTATCGAAGAAAACTAAAATTATTTTTTCAAAATGAATACTTTCAATTTCAAAGTTTATAATTTTGAGTACTCGTTGGATTATCAACATCAAAATTCAACTCCATAAAATTTATTTCAAATAAAATCTATAAGATAACTATTTGTTTATTCAAAAAAATAATAACCCATGCTTCAATTGGGAATTATTTTCCAATAAATTTAATATTTATTTCTTAAATTTTAAAATAAACAACCATTCACAATTAAAATATTTATTTTTAATTTCCTAAACTTTTAAATAAATAAAATATTTTAATTGATCTTTTACACATAATTTTTTTACTAAACATTAATTTAATTTTCTTTACTTTCTTGATTAATTTGTGACTTCAATTTTTAATTAAAAGATTAAAAAAATTCGCTTCAAAACACACTCACAGTTCATATTTCAGTCTTGTAAATTTTCCATTACATTTTATGGTTTATCGAATTTTTTTAATTATTTAAAAGTCCTTAGATTTTCGTGTTCATCGTATTTCTTTAAATTCGATTCAATTATTTTTGAATTTTTAACTTTATTCTTATTTAAGATTTCTTTTGCCATTTAAATGATTTAAATTTTATTTTTGAATTTTACTTTATTTGAAGGACTTATTTTCTTCGAATCTCTCTGTTCCACTTTTTTTACAAATTCCTAATTTTTAAACATTCATCTTTTTTCTTAAAAATATCAACAATTTTTGATTAAATTTCTAGAGAATTTTAATTGTTGGTATCATGTTTTCAATATCTCGATCCTTTATTAAAAATAACTTTTATAAAATCTTCAGTGATTTCATTGCTTTAAAATTTTTCTATATTGATAATATTTTCAGATTTTTTGAAAATATTATTAATTTTTATAATTTCAATTTTTCTATGATTTTTTAGCATATTTTAACCCATCACTTTTTGATTTACAATTTTCTATTACAAAGTTGAGCGAATTACTCTCAAATTGTCATCATTACTATGTTATCATTGGAAGCTTATTTTTAAAAGCAATTTTCGCTACGAAGCAAGAATTGATATTTATTATTATTATTAAATCTAAAATAATTACAGATTTTCTTTGAGTATTTTATTTGAGTACACGAATAAAGAAATTATTGCGAAACATTGTAAAAATATTACTTTCCAAATACGCTTTTTTTATATTTACTTTTGTTCAATTGATAGGTACTCTGACTGTTTTAAAATATATGTTTAGTTAAAAATACGATAGTACATAAAATTAATTGCGTTTTTTTTTTAACAGAAAACTCAATTAATGTTAATTTGTATAATAGCATATTGTGTAATATTTAAGTAAAAAAATAAATATAGATATGTATACATATATAGATATACATAGTTATTTCTAACTGTTTTTCTGAATTAGTAATCTTATTCGAATAAAATGCGCGTGTATTCAGGTAAGACTATAATTTGTTATTATCGAAAATTTTTGTCATACAAAGCATTTAATGAAAGCCCGACAATCTTTTAACTACCTTTTCTTTTTGTCGTGGTGATAATTCTAGTTTGTAATTTGGGTGAAGTACATTGTGAGTGTTTTGAAAAGCGAGTTGAAATTTTTGTGTGATTGGTTAAAAGATTTAAATTTTAGATGAAAAATTTAAATAACGACTATTTGCTTTTTAAATTTGGAATGAAAATTAAGTAATAAATTAAAATTCTCGAATAAATGAATACTTGGTTTTAAATTTTAAGACGACGATTGAATAATAAAGTAAAATTTTTAAATAAATTTTAAATAATTTAAAAAGATGATCACCAATTAAAACACGGGATTTTAATTTGTTTGAAGAAACCAATAATTATGCTATAATTTTTTTTTTGAATAAATTTTGGTATTGGTGATCCGATGAGTACTCCAAACTCATCTAACATACAAAAAAATTTTGGAAAAATATTTTTAAAATTTTTTTTAAAAAATTGCGAGAAAATGAAGCATTTTTTAATAGTAGTTCTTTAGGTAATTGATAGATAGATTTTAATTGTCTATCGAACGATATATAAGATTCAATTCAAAATGGCGGGCGTAGGAGGTTTTATTTCTTAGATTTTTAATAACTTTCTACGGCCATCTTTAATTTAATTTTTATATTTAATTAAATTTATTAACAAATAATTTATTTTCTATAATGCATTAAATAATTGTATTATTTCCATTAATTAATAAAAATTATTTACAAAAAAATCCAAACTTGTATCGTGAAACCGTGGAAAAAGAAATCTCCTTTTCTTTCCTTTTCGTATCACGACACTCCTAATCAAGAAACCTACATCATATAAAACCTAATAATAGTTTTTAAAACGTAATTAACAATTTAATAAAAATGTTGAAAAATTTATAATAAAATTAAAAATCATTAACAATTTTTTTTTTAGATATTTTTCTTAAAATTTTACCTTATTACATAAAAATAAATTCGAATTGGCAGCACAACTAAATTTACGAATTTTTCTCTTTGATATAAATAAATCTAAATGCATATAAATAATAACAAATGAAATTTTAATGAAAAAAATAATCGATAAGTTATATTTAACGAAATCGTTTTTGAAATGTATCGTCTTCCAATAAATCTTTACTATCTGCTTTAAAATCTGACTCAACCCATTTTCTTTTAAGAAATGCCAGTGCCAACCCAATTTGTTTTCCTGTGATGAAGTATTATTTATTTATTCGGTCAAAATATTAATTATTGTATTAATTATATTTGATAATTAATTA
>MQRL01629462.1:1025-17590 GCA_001938525.1 Dugesia japonica
CAGAACAACACCATAACATCGAAAACACTAGGAACAGACTACATTTCTCACTACATAGAAAAAAACATGAAGAATTACTAATTAAAGAAAATAATCCTAGAATCAATGTAATTTATAATAATTAAATAATTAAATTTAATATTAACCAATTAAAATTTAGTAAAAATAAAATAAATTAAAAAAAATTAGTATTGTAAAAAAATATATTAAATGAATAAAAAAGTCAATTCAAAAAAACAAATTTTGATAGAAACTTTTATTTTAAATGAAGGTTAGATATTATTGTAATTATTAACCCATTACATTAATGATGAAATTTACAGGTATATGAACTCTAATTATATCGCATAGTAATAACTTTTATGTTTTAATTAAAGATATTTCAAAAAAATTTGATTTGATACTACTTTTATCCAAAAATTTTATATATTTAAAATAAATTAAAAAATAAAAGTATTTATAATATGACTTTTTTTTGATGAATTTTTTTCGAATCATCTAACTCCTTTTAAAAGTTTTAGGACACGTACTTTTACACTGAAAATAAACTACCATAAGAATACTTTATGACTACATATATTTTTGCCCAATGTATTCTACTATTGGGTCGTTCATTAATTATATTAACAAAACCTGGGGGAGAGGTTTTGAAGACGTTTGAGATTTATTGACAAAGTGGGCGGAGGATGTTCAAGATAAACTGACATCAACAATTTTTTTAGCGATAAATTTAAAAAATTTTAAAAATTTATTAAAATATTGTTATTTTGTATGGAAGTGGTAAGCATTTGTTGGCATAATCATATTAGTGGGAACACTGAAGGTTTGACAGTTGTTGGCAAGGAGGAAATTGAAAGGCAGTTAAATATTGCCTGAAAATTGTTGACATAATTAATGAACAGCCACTATGTACTTTATTATATTACTTTTTTCTACATTTTTGCGCGACATACGAGTAACTCAGTTAATAAGACCCATTATTAACGTTCATAATCTAAAACAAAATGCATATGACAAAAAATCAATCGCAACCCAGTTTTAAGATAAAAAATAGATCTTAACTATAATAAAAATTGGCTATCCCTGATCTAGAATATATATGCATATATTTATATAACTCTATATATAAATTAGTCTATTAATAAGAGATTAGTTCATATTTTCGTGCGTATTGTATTACATGTTTGATTCTTCACTTATTATAATATAAAACACAATAAACTGTACTTGTTTTAATAAATTCAATCATATTTGTAATCTAAAATCACATTGTAAGATTATTACTAAAATTTATAAACATTATACGCAAATAAAGATTTTTTAGGATGGAAATCTACATTGACTACAAACGTCATGTTCTCTATTTTTGATTTTTGGATTACAAAAAGGCAACTTCTGCTGCAAAATTAATTCATACCATTCATGCCAGAAATGTTGTCAGTAATTGTTCAAAAAGTTTAAAGACAGACAAAATAATATCGCTGATGAACCAGGTTCAGAACACCCTGTTTAGTTTGACAATGACGCTCTCGATTCTCTTATAGATTTTGAGCGGAACTTAAGGCAGATGTGATTATTGACAGACTTAATTAATCTTATGACATCATATCACACTACATAAAAGAAATAGGCAAAGTTTCCAAGTTTCAAAGACGGATGCAACACAAGTTATAGGATTATGCTCGATCGCGCTAAGAAGAGACAACTTTACAGAAAATTACTGAATATAATTGGAAAATTCTTCTGCATCCACTTTATTCTCCAGACAAAGTCTCAAGTGATTTTCGTTTATGACACTTAAAAATTTCTTGTCAGGAAAAAAACATTCATAAAAAAGACGAAGTCAAAACAAAGGGTTTCGAGTTTTTTGATTCAAAGTCTGTGTCTTTTCACACTGATGTTATTAAAGACTTCCTTTAAGATGATAAAAGATTGTAGAAAACGATGGAAATTATATCATTATAATGTTTGACATTTAAATTTTTTTATATAAATTCATCAATACTGGCGAATTTATGGACTGATCTAATAAATTTATCAAACAAGACATTTTACATCAAGAGATAAGACAGATCTTTGTTATTCACTTAGTTACTTAAGATTAAATAGTAACCAAATTATTAAAAAATAGTTTTATTAGGTAATTATTTTTTCAATATTTCAAACTTGTAAATTTGGTGCCATTGTCTAATGTACATATCGGCAATCTAGAATTCACCGAATAATTTGATTGCACATCATATTCGCACTGAATTAATTTAGGATGACATCTCGTAGAAAAGCTTTTAGTTTATTACTGGTAAAAAAGACTGGCACATTAACATTACAACCACAATGATAACATAAAAGTAGACTGACAGATATACTCAAGATCAGTTTCAGTGCGTACTATGACGTTTATTTATTAAAAAATTGTTTTATGCTAGTATATAACTAAATAATCTAAATCCAAAAGTTGACCATCAATATATTAAAGTATGACCCACGATAAAAATCTGGTCAACTCCTGATCAGATACGTTTTCAAAAATAATAATAATATCTATTTTCTAGATAAGTAATGAAACATGATTTTACATGATTTTTTAAATAAATATTTATTTATAATTTTTTTTAAAAAAAAACGTTTATAAATATCAATTTGTTCGTTTCAGTTGCGAAATGTCAACACAGAAATCTCCATCATCAATTAATGGACATCAAGTATTGTCTCCAACTGTAGACAATCCAAAATCTCCTACTCCATGTCATGGAACAGGTATTCTACCAATAAATACTACCATTGGTAAACAAATCAGCAAATTAAAAAGATTCCTATCAACTCTTTTATCATTTGGAAGTGACATTGATATTACCACTGGTGAAATTGTGAAAAATCTTGTTTTTTCATTGCTTGTAAGTTATTTTTATAACTGATTCAATAACACGAGATCGAAATCGTTAACATGCTTTAATTCGACATTACTTTCACTATGGTAGATTTCAAAGAATCTATAGTGTTGTGAGAATGCTTATTAACTTCTTTCTCAACAGCTCTTTCTATGTAGTAATCCATTGGATTAAGATCGGGGGAGTTGCTTTTCAAAATTAAATATTTTTAATTTTAGTTAATTATTCTTGATAAACATAAACATCAAACGATCAATGTTACAATACCGATTGCACAAAAAGGATTTTCAGTGTGTGATTTTCCATTTTCTAATAAAATTAGCTAATTGTTACTCATTTTCATAAAATTTAATGCAATTTCTACAGATAAAACAGTTAAAGATAGTTTTTTTAAATATTAAAATATTTATTTTAAGATAATTTCATAAGGACGATTAATCATTTATTATAAACAGTGGCGTAGCAAGAGTATATGCTGTCAGGGGCAGAACCTAAAATTTGACGTCCCTCTCACAACATCAGGAAGAATTATCTAATTTGGTGCATTTTTTTATTGCTTGGAAAAAATTGAGAGGAGTATTTTTAAATAATTATGAAAACGGTATCGGAATAAAATTATTTGGGTAATTTATCCCGCTTTTTTGATTAATAGAAACAAAAGTTCTGCGCCAAAAGTTGCGGTCCGCTTTCCCTACCTTTCCTACGATACTGATTATAAACACTTATGATTTCATATTTTATTACAATATTTTTGACCAATTTTAATTATTTTATTTTATTTAAAAATATATTTAGTGTAATAAAATATCAATTGATCAATTTCAATCAAAGTTACAACATGCTACTCATTTTCCTTTAAAAGCATTTGTAACACCATTTCTTAAAGCAACATTACCATTACTTCAACAAGAAATAATTCTTTGTTCTCAATTGGTTCATCAAACTCCAGAAAACTTTTTGTTGCACAACAAAGAATATTTAGCACCTGCTGATTCAAATAAATCGGAAAACATTTTAGAAAATGCAAAAAATTTTTGTCTTGAAATGATGATAAACAAAGAAATAAAAGATTCAGAACTACCCAAATCTCCAGATAACGATCATGCTATCAATACTACCGCAAAATCATTTTTCAATAATAAAAATTCATTGAAAAGAACTCTTTCGATAAAATTAGAGTAAATTTTTCATTTTTACAATTAATATTATTACAGTCGAACCTCTTTAATGTCACCATTTGTATAATACCGCCCTTCTTATAAACAAAAAAATATATAATTACAAACTTTTACAATTATAATTCATCTCTGTGATGTCTCATTCTTAGCAGTCACATTTTCTATATATAATATATGAATATTTGGTTAATATAACTCTAGATAGTCGCATTAGCTTGTGATATAAGACTAAAATTTAAAGAAAATTTGAGAATAAGTTGAAATGTGATAAATATATCTCTCTGTTAAAATATGATTTCTTTTAATTTCCAAAACATTAGGTGTAACAAATTTAATGAGTTGTGGATCAATATATATATATAAATTAAAACCATGAAAAGTAGTTTGTTTGGTGAAATCATTTTCACTCCTAAGATGAATCATTTTCTCTCATGAATTAGCTGCGGTGTTAGTTTTTTCTGCAACTTTTTAAACTCTTTTTCTTGTCAATCCCAATTTTTTGATCGTTCTACATGCTGTAGATCTGCTGAACATCTTTCTTTGTTACACTTGTTCGAATCTTCCTTGTTCTTATTTTTGCATTAGGCACGTTTTCACATCATAAAGAGATTTAAAATAAATTAATCTTTATAAATTAATATTATAGTTACTGTTAGATGAGTTTGTAGTATTCATCAGATCATTAATGTCAAAACACATTTCCATAAAAGATTTATTCACAAAACAAAAACTATGCATAAGAATTTACTTTTTTCAAACAAATATAAAAATATCAAATATCAGTATTTTGTAAAATATTTAATTTAAAATTTTATATATTTTCTTTTATTTTATTTTAATTAAATTTTTATTGAGGTCAAATTTAAAAATACAGTAAAAAAACACATTTCCTTGACAATATTTTATACTCTATTTTATTCAAAATTTTAATAATGTGAAATATTAAAAATACATTTAAAAATATATATTTTATTGACAAACAGAAATTTAAACATTTTAAGAAATTATAACAAAATTACAAAAATTTAAATACACATTTATTTATTTTATAAATAATGAAAATGATAATTTATTTATTTTATAAATTATTTTGATGATACAAATTTAAATATTTAACAAATCTGATTTCAATAAATTCCACTTTAAAATACAAATAATTCAAATCTACTTTTAAAAACTATCTTAAAGTTACAATTATCCATTTGATTTTTAAAAAATCTTTAAATGTATAGTAAAATCTTTTTTTAGCTACACTTGGTATATATTCTTAATTTATATGTTTTAACATTTCATATATAAATATTATTGAAATTTGTATATATATTTTTGAAATTTTTATTTAGATTAATGCGCAACTATATATAAATCGTAAGAATAAACCAAAATAAATATAATTTAATTTTATTTCAACAAAATGTCTCCGGTTCCACAAACGTGTAAAAAGCTATAATTTTATGACACATTGGAAATTATTAAAAACTGCACTAATGAGAAGAAATCTCAACCATCTGTTTATTAAACGTTTTGAAATTGAAAGAAAGATCCTGAAAAACAATGCTATTTACTGGTTGGTAAAAGCTTGGCATCTTACTCAGGAATTGTGTATTTCCAATTGTTTTCAATTTTGATCCTGTTATTACAGACATTGAAGATGAATATGTACAAATTTTTGACAAACTTCAAGAAATGGGGTAGATTACAGATGAAATGACTTTTACATAATTCATTTCTTTGGAAGATGATACGACTAAACGAGCTTCATTTGCAGATGATCAAATTGTTGAAGCAGTAAGATACAAAAATGTTTAAAAAAATGTAAAATAAGCTCAGATGACTTTCATCATGAACCGTTCGATGAGATTGATACGTTGATAGGAAAAGCAGTTGGTAAGAGTAACATGTAACCATTGATCACCAACTTTTTTCACATAATTTAGCAGTGATTATGACAGTAACATTTCCTATTTTTATTTTGAAAAGCAATTACCAAAATATTTCCATTTAATTTATAGCAATTTGTATGTAATCATAACAGTGACATAAAATAATAAGTTTTTATTAATAATATGAGCATAAAATAGAAAGTTTACGTTTTCTGCTGTCAATCTTAAAAAAAGCTCAAAAAGAGATCGCAAGTTGTGATCCAAATAAATGTTACAAAATATTATGCACTACATTAAACTACAGAATTTAATAGGAATGGAATCTTTTAAAAGATTTCTCTAACTGAAGTCACACTTTACTTACAGTCACATTATTTGTATAGCCCGGTTAATGTGATTATATGTAGGTTCGACTGTATAATTATTTTCAATTTTTGGATTTTTTCATGTAATTTTGTATATCTATAAATGACTTGGATTTATTATATAGGTCTGATGTGATTGATTTAAAAACAAAAGAAATGGTAACCAGTCCAAAGAATTCAACATCCTTGCCTTCATGGAGACCATCTTTGGTTACAGTATCAAATATATCAGATCGACTTGATCGCCTTGAATCTCTTCCACAAATCTCTTCAAATCAGTCTTCATCATCGACTACATCTTGGGTGAATTCACATCAAAATATTTCCTTAATTGATTCTATATCAGTTTCCAAACAAAAATCTTTTACGGATAAACTACATCATCACTGGGACCAATTATTATCACATATAAGTAGTAAGAATAATTTGTAAACCTATCGAAAAATACAAATAATTTAATATTTTAAAGTTCCAAATCAATTACAGATGTCAAATTTAAACTATTTTCATACTCAGAGCAGAAATTAAAAGTTAATTTTTAATTTTAAATCTCCAATTTTTAGTTAAGATTTACTTCTCAGAATTTTTATCTGTATTTTTCGTTTGATTCTTGATGTTATTCAGTTCTTTTAAAGTCATATCACTGGCACTTTACTCACAAAACATGCTTTATATTTACCATGATAATCTTCTTGAAAATTTTCTATTATTTTAGCATCATTTACTTTTAAATTATAGGGCTACGTTTCATTTTAATTCCAAAATTTTCATAAAAAAACTTCTTACACATATGTACGTGGGAAGCCATAGAATACGAGGATGTTGGCTTGAGATTTAATGTATATTTCAAATTTCCCTGTTAGGGTAATTGACTCTGATTAATATCAAACTATGGAGCAAGCATAAAGGTGGAAAATGGATATTTGGTCTTAAACTCATCAAGTGTTATTCCACAAATCATATTCTTGTTTCAATATCCTATATATTTAACTATTAATTGCATATATTATGTACTTTAATCATCATTTCTAAAGTCTTGGATATAGATCTTTATGTATACTCCGTTTTTTGATAGAGTTATTGATTTAACATTGAAATTATCGAAAAGTGAGCTTTGCATTAACAGTTTTCTTTATATCGTTCTCTATCTTGAAATTCAACTAAAATAAAGCTTGGTTATCTTCGATTTCCAAAGATTTGCCCCTTATAAAATGGTGAACTGTCTTTATTAATTGCATATAAACAATTTCTTTGGTTCATATAAGATAAATAGGATTAATTAATAAGATTAATTGGTTAATCTAATTTGGTGAGTTGTTAGTACTGATAAATCTACTAAAACTCTTATAATCATTAATTTTGCATCCAATAATGTATATTTTGATTCATAAATTTTTATTCCATACACAGTCTGGAGTTCGCTCTTTTCAATCGAATGTAAGCATTGACATCTAGAATAAGATATTTCGGTTGGTCCATGAAGTCTAGTTGAAGAGGACCACATAGAGACGATGATTTTGATGATTTAGTGGTTGTTTCTCTAAATTCATCATTTCCATAACTCATTGCATTAAGACATACATNTATTGTATCTCTATTATAATTCAAAATAGTTTCAATTAGTGCTTTAGGTATATATTTTCATTTCCACCTTCAACTTTAATATTATGTAATTGAAGAATCACATCTTTAAATAGAGTATGCAACATGAAATTTGCAGGCACAACATCAGACCTTTATTCCAAATGCTTTCCATTTTTATCAACTACCTTTACATGAACATACAAGAGAGTATCATTCAAATCCAAATATTTAGTTTGCGATCTATTTATTTAAAATTCTACATCATTTGAACTTTCAGAAATATTATTCTTTGGAAACACATATTTAAATACTCTATTTTTAATAACACCTTTAGGTTATAGACTTCCGAAAATACAAAATTCATTTTTTCCGCAAGTCATTAGTCAAATATGGTTTTGCATCTTTTCAATAGTTTGTTTATACCCTGCTAAACAGAATTCTTACATTTTATTCCACTAACTTTAAGGTTGACTTCGTCCTTTGATTTTGACATCATTTTTGAAAGTTCACCCAATACATAAAGTTGTTGAATTGATGTATTGCATTTGTTTTGAGTGATGGTAAATTTTTGCTTTATAATTTATTACACCCTGTACTGTTTTCATTCTAATTGCTCAAATTTGTCTAAGAATTGGCAAAGCAAATTAACCCAATGTTTGCAACCTTCCTGATCAATCCTGTTTTCCTATAAAGAATGATTATTCTCCAGCTTGTCCGATGCCATATAATGCTATTATATCGGGATTAGACATTTATTTTTCTAAAATTTAATGTTAAATAAGTTTTATCGTCTTGAGCAAAGTTGATTAAATCTCGACAGTTAAGTTACTTTCCAAATCAGACTTTATTTAAATATTTATTATAAATCAAAATTACACAATTTCTGATAATATTAAAACGAAGTGTTAATCATTGTAACTCTCCCTTTCTTCAAAATGCTTTCCACTTCTTTAGCCATTCTATTCTTCTGTACTTTGAACGATGAGCAAATTTGATTTCTACTTGCCGATTGGATATGAACTTCATTATCTGATATGGTCCTTAATATTGGAAATCATTCTTCTTTCTTTTGTGTGGTTCTACACGAACTAATATCCATTCCCCCACTTTGAAAATTCTCTGTCCACGCTTTTCATTTTCAAAAATTGCCATTTTATTAGCTGCTTCATTTAAATTTTGTCTAACTGTCTCTAGACTATCTGTTTTGTTTTCAAAAATGGCATCCGTATTTGCATACAACTTTACTCGCCTTCTTTTTTTCAGTGATCATATTCAGTTGTCGATAATCAACACACATTCTTATCAAACCATCTTTTTATCCAACAATTACGAAAGGTGAATTCCACGGACTTTTACATTTGCTAACTATCTCAATACTTATTAAGTTCCATATAATTTCGTCAATTTTCTTTTCCAAGTGCATTGGTTGTCTCCGGGGATATTGAACCATTGGATCTCCAAATCCTTTATTTCGTGTTTTGTTTGTTCTTGTTTTGTATGTTCTATATCAAACTTAGACTCCATGAATATTTCACCAAACTTCGAAATTAGATCATTTGGATCTTTGTTATTGGTTTCTTTAAGACATTTATGCGTAAGTCTTTCTATCATCGTTTGAGTGGTTTCTTCCCAAACATTTAGTTTAAATGATATTAATTTCTGTCAGTTTTATTCTAAAACTTTTCATTGCATCTATCCCACCAATAAATTTTGGTCGTTTCTCTTTAACTATTATGATTTTAATAACTCTCATTTTTTTATTCCATTTAACGCTCAGTTCTACACATCCTAACGGCTTCTCTCCACTGCTCGAAAATACCCAATTTAAAATGACATTGCAACATAACAAAGATGGTTTTCCTACCTTTAACCAGTACTCTTTGCTCATATCTGTAATCGATGCTCCCGAATCCCACAACATTTCCAATTTTATTCCATTCACGGCTCCTCTGCTCCACTTCCGTCTTCTTTTTCATACATCTCTCGTCTGTCTTCATTATTTCGATTTGAGTTATCCCTTCTTAAACTAACTCCACTGACTAAATGTATACAACGGAGTTGTTGTGGCTTTTTTTGACATTATATTATGCATTTCAAAGCTTTCATCTTCGTCAGTTTGTACCTCTTGTTCCTCTTGGATGCATAGAATTTTAGTATTTCCGCTATTAAATCGACCTTGCACAAGAAAGCATTTCCGGAAATTGTGTCCTGCTTTCCCGCATATCAAACATTTATCTTTTAATTGACATTGATAACGCATATGTCCATGTTCTCCGCAACAATAATATTGTTCTTTTCGTAATCTTTCTTCTTGTGGTTCAGGTAATCCTCTGCATCTGTTAAAATGACATCTTGAAATCTGTTTCATCGAAACTATTGGTTTTCTACTTAAATTCTGTGTTCTGTTCTCTGTAATCACCGGTTGTGACATCCTCTCATTGTATTTTCTCTGATACGTTGACATTTTTGTGCTTGGATTTTTATATCTTAAATTACGATTGGTTATAAAATTAATTGACGGCTGGTTTTGAACTCGTCTCTCATGACTACTTCGGTCTCCTTTTTACCCATTTGAATAACTCTTTCTCTGTATTGCGTAAATATCCTCATTTCCAGAGATCTCATCTCAGCAACTTTCATTTCTGGTCTTGTTGTAAGCGTCTCTCGCAAATTTTAATTCTGACTTTCTTTGTCAGAAAATTATTTACAATTTCGTCATTACATAACCCTGAATTCAATACACAGTTAACTTAATTTCTTAATCGTATCTCGAACGTTGCAAATCTCTCTTCTGATTCTTGTTTAAGGGTTGCAAGCTCCCTTATAATTTCCGTGATAGATTTCTTTATTGTAAAAGTGTCTACAAACCACTTTTTTGCATCTTCTTTCGTAATTCTGTCCCATAAAACTCCGGCTTCCTCTGATAACAAGAGATCGAAAATTCCCACCAAACTTAAATCATTCACAATGCGCTATTCGTCTATTTTTTCAGCCATGATGTAGCTTTTTAAGTATCCTTGCCATCATATTTTTTTATATTAAAATTGATCAGCTTCTGAGTCTTATTAGGCAAGGCTTCTAAAATTAATTTTCGTTGTTGGCGTGTAAATACATTAACATTTTTGGCGTGGTTGCCAGTTAAGTTACTTTCCAAATCAGACTTCCTTTAAATATTTATTAATCAAAATTACACAATTTCTGATAATATTAAAACAAAGTGTTAATCATTGTAACTTCCCTAAAGTCTCTTATATTGATTTCTATATTGTTTATACAATTAGTTGATGCATGAAATTTTTGACTATTTGTTAATTATCTTCATAACTCTCCAACCATACTGATTTCAACAAAGAAACATTTGCATCACTAACAATTATAGGTTCAACAATATTACTATAGATGAACATTTGATGAGAGTTGGTGATTATTTTCGGGTTCCTAACACCTTGGTCGGGATAAGGTATATTTATATTACTTTGAATATATTTGTTTATCTAATCCCAATGTTTTTATCAGGATTCTGTCAAAGGTGAATATTTTAACATGTGTTTGCAGAAAAAAACTAAATACTTTATTTTTCTTTAAATTAAATGATTTAAATATATTTCTAAAACCATGTTTTATGTATTCATATAATTCTTGCAAATTTGTAATGTATAAATCATCAGAAAACTATACTTTATTTTAATATGTACTGTTTCTCTTGTAAAGTAATCTTTAAAGTCTAGAAAAGGAATAATACCCCCACTTTTCATACCGTTGTGTAAACTAATGAATCAAATTCTATTTACATCTTCTAAAGCTTTAAATTCGATATCATAATCATGATATTTTCCTATTACTAAAAAGGTCACCCCATTAATTACATCAATATCATAGTTTTCAATGCAAATCACATGATTTATTAGCTAAAACATTTATTAAAAGCAATTCTAGGCAGTAAGAACTAGAATATATATCAGATTTCATTTCAGTCAATAGTAATATTGCCTTTGAAGGATTTTTGTCTAAACTGGCTGCTAAGAATGGTATACTAATGTTTTCAATATTTAAACTTGAATTCACGCGCAATAGTTTGAAGTTTCATAATCTTCAATTACCTAAGCAGCCATCAGACGTTATGAAATCGATTCATAAAATATAATGAAATCATTGAACAACAAAATTTATCAAAAATTGTCTGTATGATATCTGAGAAAAAAATTTAGTTTATCCATAGATGAATGGTATAGTTTTAAAAATCGGCGATATGTGAACATTTAAATTTATTTTTGTAATGTAACCTCGAGTTAATTAAGATGAAAGTTTTTATCCACAGAGAGTGAATACGAATTAGTAAATATAAAACTTCTATCATTCGAAATTAGTTTTAAAAAAGATATTGTCTCCGTAATAAGCGATGGGCCCTGCATATCACCAACTTTGCTACAATCATACTATTCATTACATATGTAACATGTTAAAATACTGTTAAATATTTTTAAGATTTTTATATTTTTTTCATGTCCCCTTTTACAATTTAATTTTATACTACTTTTCATATTTTTATTTTATATTCTATAGTATTTCTACATATATATTTTTTATGTCTTTCAAAAGTTATTAGCCCATAATATATTATAGTAGTTTTGTTTCTTTTGATTTTTATTCTTTCGTTTTATGTTGTAAAGAAATCAATTCAATATATTGAAAAATATATCTATACTCGAGATTATCGAAAATTCTAGAGAATTACATACATTGTTTCAATTACAGATTTGTTTGAATTCTATACCATTACATTACCTTCTCCGACATTTACAGTCACACGGAGCAAATCCATCGAGGTCCATTAGCATCCAATTGAATCCGTTCATAATTGAACTTATCGATCAGCTTGTGTAATTTTAACTAAACTAAGCTCGAGAAATCACAACCTCTAATCAACAGCAATATCAGTACCAAAACATCTTCTATTTTTATTTTCAACAAAAACAATAATATCCCTCGTTTCTGTTTTTCAAGTTTTAATTTGAATCGTTGCATCTCTATAGATTGGAAATGTATTATTTATAAAAGCAAAGTCCATCAAAGCTACTTTCCAACTACCATTCAAGTAAATGGGGTTATCAAGTTCAACTATAAATTTACTGGCTTTATTATCCGGATGAATACGTGTACAAATACTACTAAGTAAAATTGTATAGCAATTATTCGTATTGATCATTTGTTAACTAATTAGGACGCAGATATCCAAGTAGATTTTTCGTAACCATGACATTTTACATATATTTATATTAACCAGCTCCCTTTGACTTTATAATCTTTTCTATTCTAAATAATGATGCTTGCGGAATAACTTGTAATTCTTGTTCAAAAAACCTTCCAACAATAATATTTTCTTCAGGATCTTTAATCACATACAGAACTTGGTTCTTCTTGGTATTGATTTTCGATATTTGAAACACTTCATTATTCCAATGATTATTTAAATTTTTGATGAATGGAGATTCTTACATGATCGCCAACGTTTTATTTAGGTTTTGTAATTGCTTTAGGTTTTTGTTTCAATAACCATAACTTCATTGAATTTTTAGATGATGCATCAACTGGTCTTGCTCCATTTAATATTTTGTATGATTATAACTGTCGATTATTTTCGGTAATACATGAATCCAGATTTAGTTACCAGTTTGTACAAAGTACGTTTTCATAGCAACTCTCAATGTTCGATTAAATCTTTCAACATATGCTGCGTTGTATTGTGAAAATACAGAATAGTGGTTAATTTTAAGATAAATAATAATATACTTGACTTTTGAATTATAAAATTCTTTTCCTAAATCAGTTTGTAAATTATCTGGATGATCATCTTTAAACATTGTTTTGATTGCAGCTTCCATTTCATTAGACGACATGTACTAAATACGTCGATAAATGTTAAAATATACTTGTAACTTTTTTTGGTTCTTGAATATGGGAGTATTTCCACCAAATCCATCATCAATCCCATATGTTTTTTACGGTCTTTTTGAGAATCTTTTCAATATTGGTTTGTTCAGACTGTATTCTAACTGGTTCGATAACCACTTTATCTTGGTTAAGATTTACAATTCCTTGAATAACATTTACAACATTCTCTAATAAATCATTAGTAACAAACTTTGGAAATTACTGTAGCATCTTTATTGTACACTCTTGTGGAGCCTTAAATAATAATTTTTAATGAAAAGACTTTGTTGAAGTGCCATAATATTTATTAATTAACACATGCTTAGATTGTTTATAGCTTAAACCATTTACCAGTTGGTGGAATCTTTTAATTCTTCTTTGGTTTTTTCTTGCTAATATTCTTTGTTTGCTCCTTCCTTTTTTCTTGTTTGCAAACTTTTATTGCTTCCTTGATTGCCTCTTTATCGATTTATTTATTTATTGTTCTCTTTATCAACTTCTTTATCAAATTGATATCATTGGTGAGAGTATAATCCTTATAATCAGTTTGATCAGTCATGTGCTTGTTAATCTGTTTAATTGTATGAGGATCTACTAAAACTTTAGAAAATTTAGACATATGTAAAAAATATCAACTTTTTTTTATAGTATATAAACTGTAACACCATTTGGATTGAAAATATTAGTTCGAGTTCTAAGATCATCGAGACATTGTTATGTAAAATCCAGAAAAGTATCCATTAGAAATTGCTGTTGCATCTTTAAATGAATCCAATAGAAATTGTCGATTAATTAAACACGATTGTCTTGCTAGAAAATCAACAACAGTTTGATCTATTGGATTTTTAAATATCATCGAATATTGAACATTTAAATTAAGTGAAACCAAGCATTGTAAAATTTTCAAAAATAAGATTATGTTATCTTTTTAGAAAAAAAGAAGGAATTATTGAAAGAAATAGAACTTAATTAAACAAGATGTTGGAATTAAAGACGATGATGAATTCATAATATCTTTTTAATATGGCATGGAAGATTTATTATTCCAAAAATTATTTCAGAGACGTAAAGTCAAAAAATGTAAAATTGATGTTGCTGATAATTTAACTAATTTATTCAACCTCGAACCATATATTGGTCAATGGAGAAAATATCAAACACTGAATGTTCCTTTATCGACGTAAATTAAAATAAACATTACAATTTGGTCTACAAGCTCTTATTCAGATCAAATTTCTAGATAGTCTTGAGATTATCAGAAGATTAGAATATTTATATTAACTGAAATTTAATCCAGATTCGTTGGAAAAAATGACATTTTTAATGGATAATTTAGTTAAATTTCATAAATCTGATATTTTAACAGTTGAAAATGAGTTTCGTGTGAATGAAAAAGAACCATTAATCAAAGATTACAATAATGTTTTAGGTTACTCAAACCCTGAATAGATAAATCAAGTTCAAATGAGTATTAAGCTAAAAGCATAAGCATTTGCATTAAGACCACAACATGAATGCAAAATGGAAAGAGATCCAAACACTTTAAGTAATTTTGTTGCTTTAATAATCTGTTTTAATATTATAATTTTTAGTTACCAAATGTTATACAGAACAATCATGGGAACAAAGAATAATATAAGATGGAATTTAATGAACTTTACTGTTTTTTACATTTTTTGATTTATAAAATGTAATATAACAAAGAAAAAATTAATAAGATAAGTCGTTTTATTATACTAATATTTAATAAATAAATTTGTATTCATTCTTTTGAATTGATTTGATTTTCGATATTGTTTTTTAATATCTTCTAATTTCTTGTAACCAATAATTTAGGGTGTAAGCATTTATTTAGTTTCTTGAACATTATCTTCCTTTGATTTAATAAATGTTGCATCTTCAATTATCATGGGCTCATTGGTTATAAGGAATAGCTTATTAAGAGTATTTTGGTCATGATCGCTGACTTCAGGTACGAATAAATCTTAAAGACAAGGCTTCACTGTTACAAGGTTCTTAAAAGTATTAATTAAGTAATTAGCAAATCAAATAGTACTTGAAAAGCATAATGAATTGATCTCCTAAAGAAAACCATCTCATATTTGTAGTGATTTGTTGGTTTTTCGCACTTAAATACTAGGGTAGATGCATTTTCCTTGGTAAGAGTTTCTATCATACTCATTTGAAATAATGATTAATGAATTAAAATATTTGTTTATATAGGTTTTTAAAATAGGTGTGTATAATTAAATGTTATKGAAACAGTAAATCAATTGATTCTAGAACATTCTAATTGAAATTAAAATAATTAATTTAATTTAAATAAATTAATCTATTTATAATTAATATTTCATGGACTTACCATTGTTAAAGTTATTTAAATTTTATGATTGTAATCGTTGTTCACTTTTCAAATGTTACCCATAAAAGAATAATTTACTATTAAAAAAATGAATTATTATGGGAATTTTTGAAAGAACATCATTGGAATATTTTAGGTAAAGTATTTTTAAATTATTATTAACAATGTTATTTTTAGATATTGTAAAGGAAATACTAGAAGATAAAATTCAAGAATTTAAAGAAAAATCAAAATTTTGGACAGAAGAAGAATATTGGAAGAATGTGAGTAATCTAACCAATTTGGATATAGAAGAAAATCTATTAAAGTTTTATAGTGAGATAAATAATAGATATGATTGTTACTTTTGTTGTTATGATGTACTTAAAAGCATA
>MQRL01629553.1:6058-23508 GCA_001938525.1 Dugesia japonica
TATTATTATTATTATTATTAGTGTTATTATTATTATTAGTGTTATTATTATTATTATTATTATTATTATTATTAATTATAATAATTATTATCTAATGTCCCTGTTTGATATTATAGTTATGCATAAACTGTGTTAAATATTTGAATATATGAACCCAATGAGAGATTATTGGATCTTATTATTAGGTTTTATAAATTTTGCAAGTTGATTTTATGTTTTGTTTTTTGTATTAGTTATTTTGCAATAGAATTTTGAACGTGTTAATTGAACTGATTTTTACAATTTAGTTTCAAGAAGATCTCTGGAATTAACTCTGCTAGTTTTATTGAAACTAGAACGTGTGTGTTCCAATGATGTATGTTAATATACAATTTGTGATCAGAATGAAAGCCGACAAACCTCAGATGTTAGATTAATTGAAATAAATTTGTGATATGATTTTTATTGTGGCTCTTTAGTGTAAAAAAATAAGAAGTTGTTAAAGAGTAGGAGTTAGTTTAAAATGTAGCGCTTACATAAAAATTTTTTGTGAAAATTTTTATTAATTTAAAAAACAAAATTCGTTAAAAAGTAATTTTCTAACGCTTTTTTTTTCTATACTCAAACGTGTTAGATTACAATTTGGTCGTCATAGTGCATTTTAAGAAATTTAATCAAATATAAAATGTTATTGTTTTAGAAGTATTTAAAAATTGTTTAAAAAAGTGATTTTTTTTACAAGAAAAATTTGCAATATTAAAAATAAGCAATTGTTAATATGATTTTATACAACCTTGAACAATTATTGTTATTATTTCATGATTGATATTTATGAAATACACAACAGGAACGAAGATATTCCTTGCACGTAATTTGATTTTAATAAATTATGATTTGTTCACAATTTTTATTGGAAATTTGTTATTATAAATTCATTGAATGTGTTTGACTAGTAAATTGTAAAGATTTTCAACAATCAGGAGTCAATTAAGTTTTTGTATTGGGACGATAGCTTAAACTTCCATTAATTTAATATTGTTTTAATACCTCAAAATATTCAAAAATGAATTCATTATCCAATAAAAAATAATTTAACTAATTTAGATAAATTGGAGAATTAAATTCATTTTTGAATATTTTTGTGGTAATAACTACTTAATGGTTATTTTATAGGATGAATGACACAAGATTATCTTATTACAGAAATTGTGTTTTCAGAAAATGTTAATAAGAAACAACGTAATGACTGCAATCGCTTTTCATGAGCATTTTTTTAGGTACGAGGTAAATATACGGTTTAAGAAGTTAAGTATATTTTCAGTTTCTTTAATTCAAAGTATTTATAAACTTTTATTACTAATATTTATCGGATTATAACTTCTATCTAAATTTACATTTTCAATATTAATGAGAAATATTGATCAAATTATCTTCTAAATTTTATTTGAAACAAATAAAATTTAAAAATTACAATTTATGTTTTTATTTTGAAAATTGTGTTTATGATGGAACAATACAAGGTTTTAAATAATGATTAGATTACGAATAGAAAAGAAGGCAGTATAACGCAGTAGAACATTTTACACTTAAATGCAAAAATCAATTATAATTAATATAAAGCATCTGCGAAATCAAAAAGTATATTCACAGATATTAAAACAATATTAACTATTATGTGATTTATAGGGTTCTTTAAGATGTTTATGAATTTATATGGTTTTTATAGAATTTTAAGAGTTTAATAAGGTGTTTATATGGTTATTATGGTAGTAAAGAATTTTAATATTATTAGTATAACTACAAGTTATAACAAATTTACTAAAACATACCACGGTTTCATAAAATCCTTACTATTTTCAATTAAAAATTTAAATTACGTTAAAGTATATAGATTTTAATTGTTTTTTTTGTCGGGCTAGAACGCAAGAGCCCGGAGAAAAGTAGAATCTATAAAGCATAGTGTAATGAGAATGATGGGGAAGTTAGTGAAAATAACAAAAAGAGAATGATGAAATAAATTGTTGAATCAAACGAGGACTGGCCGAAATTTTAATATTATTATCATAATTATTATCATATTATTATTATGGACGTGAAAATAAGTTTTCAAAAAAATATTTACATAAAAAATATTTGTTTTCATACTCCGAGTACTTCATGTTTGAGCCTTGGTTTGAGCCCACAGACGGAATGAACATGAAATTATGATTGCTCAGAACAAATGTAAAGTCTAAAATATTAAAGATAAAAATACTTATATTATAATAAGAGTTGAAGAAGCCTCTACAGCCGTGTTGTTAGTCTAATTGTGATATATTTAAATTATAGTAATACTTAAATATATCGAAATTCAAATTATTGAATATTTAAAATTAAATAATAAAATATTGAAATTAATTTGATTGGTACTGCTATTTCATTACAAATATAATTTTAACTTGTTAATCATCTTATTATTTAATATCCACATTTATATAGCATTGGATCAAATGAGCAGAAACTTTTCCTGCAGAAATTGATGTTTCAAGAAAAGGAACCTAAGTTGTTTAAGTTCAGGAAGGATAATGAAAGTCTAGTTAGTAATCGAGAGAATTCATCAATTTATTCAATGCTTATAATATAACTGCAGAAGAGAAGATTATTATATGTAGTAAATATTTTATCGACAACCTGATGAAGGAAATAAAATGTGACCCAAGCTTTGAGNGTACGAAGGTAGATATCGATTACTTGGAAAACATCTTATCAATTTACTGGATGTTAAACCATCAAAAATTACCCAAGCTATGCCGATACTTGAATTAATGCAATAACGAGTGGGAAAATAACGTATTTCGCTAAGCGTATTCGTGTGGAGAGCTGCTTTTTATCTGAAAAGAAAGAGAAAATTATATTAAAAGCATTTGAGAACATAGAAAATTGGCAAAGACACTAAACATAATCAAATAAAAATCATTGAAAGAATCAGTAGAAAGTATAAAAGATGACAGATAACTGCGAAACGAATGAAAATATATTGCAATATAAGCCAAGATAATGAAACTATAAAGAATATGAAAATTGAAATAGAAAAGCTAAAGAATGAAATTGCCGAACTAAGGAGACACAATTACAAATCTGCTATTTGTAAAAAACCCTGCCGTAAGAATTTTTATATCTATGGCAAAAGTAACATGCGCAGTGGTGTTTAATTTTTTTCTGTATGGTAAGAGATTATGTTGAGGAAAATTATTCAGAACCCGACAGCGTTTCCTGAATGAGTGTTGGGACAACCGGGGTGTGAGCTGTGTTGATGTATGATACACAGAGAGTAGTTAAATAATTTAACGGAAATCGTAAAATAATAAAATTACTATAAATTAACAAAACAGTTACCGAAAAATTTGCAAATTTTATTTAACAAGAAAAACTAAAAAGATTTACTGATTTTATTTTTATGTAAGAGAAAACTGAATTTGGATTGGTTTCTATTAGAAGGGTTTCTTTGGTTTTCAGAAGGGTCTTCTTTTAGATCTTTGTTTTGTGGGAAATTTTGCTTTATTAGTTTGTGTAACAATCAACTCGAGATTACTAATTGATCGTATCTGAAATTCCTTATTTCTCTACCAATATTCCTGATTTGTTTAATTTGAATTTTAATTTTGTATTTGACCGTTGCCAAGAATTTTTTAAATTTATTTCCATAATAACATTTTAATTCGTCAATCAATTATTGACCTTTTTAATTCTTTTCATATTTTTTTATATTTTATAATTATTATATATATGTGCATGTATATATACACACTTACATATAATAATTTATTTTTAAAAAAATATAAAAGTAAAATAAAAGTACATAATATAAAACTTCCCTTTTTAAGGCCAGAGGTTTATACAACAAAATAAAAGAAAACACATTCATAAGTGCATATCAAAATATTTACATAACAACTCAAAGTAAAAAATTCAAAGCAAACAATTAACCGTGAATATTTTCAATGAATTTGAAATTTTAAATATTATCCAATGGAAATTGAATTTAATCCAATGAATTTAATTTTAATTGTTGTTTCAAAGTTTATAATCCGAATTTACTGAACTAATTTTCCTGAAGAAGACAGCTGAAATATTGAAAAATTTAAAAAAAGAAAAACAACAATTCTGATCTTTTGTTTTTAAAACATTTTATTTTAAATAAAATTGTTTATTCAGTTATTTTCACAGCTCAGTGGTTAAAATTTTTAAATTTTTGTACAAAAAATATTTATACTCGAAGTACTTTATGTTTGAGCCTTGGTGACTGTGCTTCCAAACTAATGATTGCTCAGAACAAATGTAAAGTCGAAAATAAATTAATTTGATTCATATACAACTGCGAAAAAATATCAAGAAACCAAATCATGAACGAATACCGGAAAAATTTGTGAGTTCAAAATTGAATAATGCACTGTCAAAATTAAATTAATGAAATTTTGAAGAAGGGCGAATATAAGCATTGAGAAACAAAGGCACAAACGAATGTTGGTATAAAATTGAGACTTTAAACTTAAATAATGTAAAGGCGATCATAGAAAACAAGAGAAAAATGTAGAAATCAAGTCACGGGCGAAGATTGAAATGAAAATCGAGAGTCAAAATCAAATAATGAAAAGTCAAAAATAAATTAATGATATCCTGAGGGACAAGAAAAGAAACAATATAAAAAAGCAAAAGATGTGAGTATATAAAATCAAATATCCGAACTGCGTCGATAAATTAGAATGACAAAAACCTTATTTTTGTTTTGTCGCCAAAGGAACTCAGTCATCAATTTGAATGCTTATATGCACCTCGTCATTTTTGTTTTATGATTATTTGGAATTTTGGTTCAACGTAAATTTTTTTATTTTATTAGTATTAAAATTTTATAACTCCCAATTTTGTTAATTAATTACAGTATTTGAATTCCGTAATTATTAATTCTATTTATATAACTGGTGTACACTTTTCATGATTACAATTTTTATTATCATACAAGTCATCTATAAATACACAACTATCAGTATTGACAAAAATACTTCTATTTTTTAATGATTCTAATGAATTATATAATCCTAATCTAGGAAGAGCAGTTGTGTATAAAGCTATATAAATATAAGTTGATTTATATGGCTTCTTCTATTCATATTTTAAGTTATATTTAATCATCCATGTTTCTTCATCTAATGTTATATGGTTTTATTCTATATAATAATTGTTGTATATTGTTTTACATGCATCATCATAATTAATAGTATATACGTTGTGATCAAAATCATCATTCATTTCAAAATATCCCCATAAACTATTTAAAAAATTTTAGTTACTTGTCTTAAGTCGACATTGAATTTGATTTTATCTATATCTAATTCATATGCAAAATTGTCTGTTACAAACTGAATCTTTGTATTACAATTGCTATCATTAGTAGCATTACTATTACAATGTTTGTCACAATCAGGTAGACAATTTCCATTATGCATTTACAATCTGATGCTTCTAATTTATACTTCATAAATATATTTACATAGTCTTTGAATAAATCTTTTACAGTTTTAGGGAAATAGTATAATTCAAATATATGTGTTGCGGTTTCATCTGAGTTGGATGTAGAAAAATGGTGGCTGGGGGAAAAGACAGCCCTCAGGTGACTCATTCAAGAATTTGCCTAATGCTCCTTATTAGGTTTTTAATGTGAAGCGGTTGACTCCCAACGCTTATTCGGAGTACACACATGCACATCTTTTTATTCGGGTTCAATATTTCCCCATTAGTTCCATTTATTAAATGTAAAACGAAGTTAACAATAACTTGTAAACAAAATATTTTGTTTTTCATTCAATTACATATAGTTTAACACCTCTGAGTTGAGCCACAAGGTGGGCTCGCCATTCGCAAAATTGAAGGTGGCTTCGTCGTCATCACTATTTCATCTAGTCCACGAATCCAGTTCCAATTGGGTTGACAAATCAGCGATGTATCTGTTTAACAAGTTAATTTTTTTTCCAGAATCTGCTTGGTACGTTCGGCTAAATCCCATGTTTCTTTCACGATGATGTCTATCTTTTTGATCATCATATTTTGTTGGGTTAGGTGTTGCAAAAGCGCACACTCGTTTTGACTCTTAATTTGTCACTCGAGTAAAAGCTTTTGAATTAACCGGTAACAGCGGCAGAGACTATTTTGGAAGTGAATTCTAGGCACTATAAAGAAACAACTAATTAAGAATTAAACAAATATGATTGACGTAAAATTATCATAAGAAATGTTGTTACATGAACACAAACCAGTTAACTCAAATAAGAGATTTTATTTAGAACAAGACGAAATGAATAGGCACAGTTACGGGCGTGAAGTCTGTGTAGACTTATAAACCATTAAAGATTCTAAGGCATAAGTCTTCGTAGTTCTAAAATATCGGTGACCAGTTTATTTTCACGGTCATGGAGGGACCGGATAACATCTGCGAACGATTCCAGTTGCTTTTTCCAGAGGTGCTCCTGCGAGTGTGAGGCCTCCGCTTCCAACCGGTAATTCTGACATTTATTCCTATAACGCTTGACTTTAGCGTTGGCATTGGCCGTGTCGGATTCCCACTTTCGTTTTGCTAGCCAATACAATTACCAGGACATCTCTAAATATCATATATCGTCTCGTCTAAATATCATCTCGATGTCCTCGCTGGTTTCGAGTACTTTCTTAGTTGGCGGGACTGAACGGTTGATTGATGAATGCACTAGAATTTAACTATAATTTAATTTGATTAGATAATTTAATAATAAGATAACAACAAAAATCAAGAGTAAACAAGGTCGGCGTATGATTTATGCAGACGACTAACTCAAAGGAAAACCAAATAAAATTGTTGGAAGGCTCAATTTAAGATAAACATAATTTTTTAACTGAAAACATTTATTAAAAGAGAATAATTAAATGTAATTAATTTCCGAGGTTGTCAGACAATTCAATGTTTTCCGTGTTATCAGCACTCCCAGGGTCTCGAACACTCCACAGCATGTTATAATTTAATCCTCGCAATCCTACAGGAGGAAGTGGTGGGGATGTATTTTTGCTCTACTCGCGGCGATGATGTTGCGCACCTAATGTGTCGGTGGTGTACAATAGCTTAAAAAGTAATATGGCTGCGAACCGAACCGGTCCATTCATAGAAAGCTTGCCGCTCAGTAGCGTCCCAATGACGTTCCTTATTTGCATCTCTAGCGGATAAGTTAAAATGCTCCTGCAGGACACCAGCATTTCGATCGTACGGATTCACGTATCGTCTAAATATCATACGACCCGTGATTCTATCTTGGATTAATTCTCATTTGAATTCCACTAAAAAGAAAATGATAAATCAATTTATGATAATGTTAACGAAATTATATGCACAAGAATCGAGTTAAACACCATTATATCAGTTATACGGAATCTGGCTAATCAAATAATCAATCATATTAAAGTTACAACACAATATCATAGTCAAACATATTTTTATTTAGTAACAGAGAAACAAAAGGTGTCAACATCAATATAGAATTTCCAAGGAAGAGGATACAATTCCTTAAAGCATTGAAGGTCCGTCTCGTCCGGGTGTTCAATCTTCCCGTGAGACAATAAGTGGGTCAATAATTATTTTTATCGTGGTTTCCTACGCCCCTTGAAAATCTGGCGGATCGTTTTGTGCAATATGCTGATCATGACTCTAAAAGTAAATTAATAAAGCTAAGGAGATCATGTGAATCAACAGGGTATGGAACTATCCCCTTGTCTATAAAATGATCAAGAGGATTTCCCCTAAAATGCCGTGGCTCGTGGTAAGAAGAAAAAATCATGATCCAAATGTATCATATAGTGGAAAATTACACTTATATTACTACTCGTACTGGTATTGTTACCGCCTCAAGTTGTTAATAATGATAGTAATTGACAAGTTTATGAATTAATAATGAGTATATTACTAACAATTTTGGTTACGGAACCCGTAATGTTAATCCGCATAATCTCACTTACGTCCCGAGATCTAAATAATTAAAATAGTTGTGATTTTAATAAAGAACACTCTGAGTCAAATAATGATGGGATTGCTAGTAAAAGTGTTACTATTACTAAAAGTAACAATAATGTCACTACCATAAACCATAAAAATAAAAAATAGCAGGGAGATTGATGGTAACATTCATTTTCGTGATATTAATAATAGTGATGCTAATGATAACGATAACTATAATATAATATAATACAATATAATAGTTATAATAGTAATCATATCAATGATACTCATAAAATAAAAATCCCAATAGTGTCAATATTGTTATTATGGATAATAAAGATGACCATAAAGGCAGTAACAATGATAATCAATAACTTGCCTGTTAATTGAATTAATTTTATTGACTGGAGTTGAGATAATACTAACTATAGCAATGCTAAACTGCTTAACAATGCTGACTAGCATGTAGTATGTTTTACCTTTACTCACGGATTACTAGGTGGAAGTAATATGATCCTAACTCATAAATAAGATTTATTTACTGTGCAGATTTTAACCTGGATAGTGGAATCTTAACTGCTACATGAGTAATAAATTCTCAACCATCTAATGATACATTGAATGGCAGAAAAAGAAAAATAATTAGTCACTATCACGGCTCGATAAAACGACTGATTTAGTGACACACACCGACGTCTGATAAGAGAATTTTGAACCGCATAGTGGAACAGATGTAACATTTCTAGCTGATTTAGCTGAAACAGTGATTTCCCCCTTGTTTTATAGTTTTTCAACAAAATCAATAAGTCAATAAAATTTTTCCGCTCAACTGCTCGTTGTTAAAAATTTACTCTTTGATTAATTTCAGTTTCACAGATCTGGTATTCTTCGAATTTTGAAATGTTTTAAGGTTTATTCTCCAAAATTTAATAAACAAAAGTCTTGTTTTGTGTTGACGTAAACTGTTATTCCACAGATAATAGATTTTTAGGGGTAATTTCGATTAAAATCAGGGAGGTTTTATATCTTTTGGTTTCACACCACGACTCGATTTGCATTGGTGTTCTATTTTTGTTTTCGTTTTAGCTTCTCCGATTGGCACCATTTCTAATTTTCTATAGGTTTTCATATATTCTATTGGTGCCTATTTTTAGGACACCTGGTGACTTTTGGTTCTTTATTCTTCGTTTATTTTCTGGCCCCTCACTGGCCTATTCTTCAAAACCTATTCCCGACTCTCTTGAAGATGGTATGGGTTTTACGTTGCAAAATTCAATTGCCCCGTGATTTTAGCTTTCTAAATTTTCTTGTTATGATTCTCTGAGATCTTCCGGAGCGAAAATATCTCATAAAAACAGATTTTCACTCAATTAGATTTCTTTTTTAGCATAGAAGTAATTAATTATTTAATATATTTCTCGAATCATTGCATCACTTATATTCCCCATATTTAAGAATGCAATTAATGTGTAATTGCCCCTTTTATTATAATACAATTTTATTAATTTGTTGTTAGTTCTCGATACTAATAATATATTTAATAATATATTTAGTATATTCACATTTTCCAGAAAAACGAGTTTAGATTATTTAATTTAAAAGTTGTTTAAATTCAAACAAGTCAAATAAATATTTAACCAATTTAAAATAATATGACAACTCCAGATTTCTATTTATTCTGGATAGATTTTTATAAGGTTTATTTTTAAGACGTTTTTTTTAAAATTGTGATCTAGAATGCAATGTATGATCCGACTACATAATAACTAAACCTTTTGGTAAGGTAAGCTTTTATTAGTAGCTTCAAGAAAGTAAACAGTTGAAAAAGGGGTATCCCTAAAATTTGAATTTACCTTATATTTTTATTAACCAACTTTGTAAAACTTTTTATAGTTAATAAAAGTTTATTACAAAACAAACGGGTTTTCTTAATTTGCTTTATCTTTATTTATTATATTATTATTTATAATAAATAAAACAACGTTTTACCTACACGCCTATTAATTTATCTTTGGAGTCAGATAATTTCTTGATAGGTACCTATACCTACTAGGATCTAACAAAATGTACAATTTTATGAGGTTGAGTTTCAATCTTCTCACTTCGATGAAATACAAAGATAGAGATAAGTTACAAGATAAGTTGATAAGTATAAAAAAGAAGAAAGATAAAATGACAGGAAAAGCGTATTGACAAGTTCTATTATGAAAAGAGTTTAAAGATAGGCTAATCACCAGCTTGGAAACAGTGGCCAAATGTAAGGTATGTTTGATTAGTAGGCAACCAAACGAGTGTGTATGCTCTCCAATTAGTTTATCTGGAGTTCATTAGGTCATTCAATGAGTTAAATATTAATTCCTTACTCAAAGAATATTATAAAACCTAATGATCAAATCAACTTGTTATTTCAATATATTTTAGTTTTAAATATGGTTATATTTTTTATACTTAATTATTTAATTTCTTATTACTAAGTTAATATTATTTTAGTATGTTAGTAGTGTTTGAATGAATTGGATTTTAGTTAATGAGTTTAGTTTTATATAATGATGTTTCACAGGAATATGTTCTTAGTTGATAACTATTATGTGTAATGTCTCAAATGGCATATTAAAATTGTTGATTCTGTTAGTAAATTTGTAAGTGGTATTAAGGCAAAACGAAGAATAGTTACAACCTTTTAATGATCTAATTAGATGTCAAGTAAGTTAGTCCGTATTAATTAAACATTGAACGTTTACTGAGATCTTGTTATTTGTTTTATTGTTAGTTTTATATTATTATTTTATATATGGGTTTCTCGTAACAAATAAATTAAGTCTGGTGAAAGGATATAAAGTTTTAAGAAGGCAATAACGTTTGTAATTATCTAAGAATTGATTTCAGAACAATAATAAACATTTTCAGTAATTAACAGGATTTTATTTAATCTTTATAAAGTTAGGATAATCCGATTTATGAATAATCATCAAACCTTATAGATAAAAAGGTATATTGAAAAATCATATACTTAGTTTTGAGAGTTCTGGAGGAAATTATGAAATTTGGAAAGAATAACTCGAATTTAAACATCAAACTATCCATTCGATAGTGAATCTTATTTTAAGTAAGAAAAACATAGTTAAAAATCACTTAAACCTATAGATAAAAAGTTATATAGAAAAAACAAAGTGTAAAATAAGTCGACAATCATAGGAATCGAACCACTACTGATGAGTTGTAAAAGAACTGCTATTACCGCTGGACCATAAAGTAATTAAACTTTACTTACTGTTGTTGTATCTTTGCGACTGAGATTATCGACAGCTAATTTTATAGGTTCTATTGCTCTGTGTAGTAGCTTAAGAGCAGAAAAATCAAATCTTCAATCATGTTTAATGCTTGAAATTCAAATGATGCCTCACAAATCACTGCTTCCGTTTTTTATCAGTCGCTCAATCATCTTTGAAATTGAATTCCATTTCGTTTTAATATCGAGATGCAGTTCTATCTCATGGCTTATTTGCTCTTTTACTTTTCCTAGAAACGCATTATTGCAAACCGTAGTTTTTTTGATAAAGCTAACAAGTTTAATTGACTAGTCTAAAAGATCGTGATTATAAATTTCTTGCTCTATTGCATCATTACTTAAAATTTCTGTATCCATTCCATCATCAAATGTGTCGATTTCATCAATATTGTCAATTTCATTACGATTCATAACCTGTTCATCATCCTCATTCTCTTGAATTTTGCTTGTATATAATGTATCACATACTCCTAAATGCAAAGCATGATTTAAGTAAAATTTTCCGATTACATCAATATGTTGAATTTATATATTTTTGACAGCAGCACCATATTGCGTTGATTCAACAATATCTTTAGCTAAATTAATGCCAAATCCACCTAAATAATTTTACATTGCTTTAACCATATCAAGAGCAGAGTAATAATCAAGGATACGCACAAGACCAGTTTTTATTGTTGCTCTATCATCGCTGCTAGAAATATTAACGCCAAAAAATCGTCTTCCTCTTACAGTTGTACTACATACCATCTAAGCATAATCCATTTAGTTTGAAAGTATTTCTTCTTGTTGACTGTAAGACGTGAGTTGTTCTTGATATCATCATCTATACCGGTAGTACTATTGAAATCAAAGTTGTAAGAGATTTCGGAATAAGTGGATCAATAGTTAGGAAGTTGATGAAAAATAATTTGAAGAAAGGGCACACACTATATCGATAATTGGTTTAGTTTGATCTTCCTCATAAATATGGAACGAACGTTTGTAGAACCGTGAGAAAGAATCGGATTGATTACCCAGAGCTAAGTACTAGATTAAGAACAAATCAAATTGAACACAAAAATAGTGGACTATTGTTAGCCATTAAGTGGAAAGACAAAAGAGAAGTCTTTATTTTGTCATTTTTTCATACATCAGCAACCAGTCCATATGGAAAAGTTGTTCCAAACAAAAAACCAATAATTAAACCTGTCTATATCAATGATTACACGAAACATATGAATGTAGTTGATAAAGTTGACACGCAGCTGTTTTTCTCTGAATGTATTTGAAAGTCAATAAAATGGTATAAGAAAGTTTTTTTTCACTTTCTTGATATATCACTTTTCAATTCTTATGTTATTTATTCAAAAAGTAAGTGTAGTTCACTATCTTTTCATGATTATAAGCTCGAAGTTGTAAAACAAATCTTTGAAAAGTACAATGCAGTTAGAGATGTTCATGTGTTTTCTAGACCTTTGAATCAGCCAGATCCTAAAAGAATTAATGCGAGACATTTTGCTGATAAGTAACCAGTTGAGAGTGGTCGAATTGCTAGACATTGTTGCATTGTATGTTCTGCTAGAGCTATTCAAAAATTAACAACTTTGTCCAGAATGTGAAAATGGAATACTTTGTGTTTCACTGAGTGCTTTAAAATTTACCAATAAATCGAAAACTATGAAAGAATGTAACAATCAACACGAACGAACAATTATACATCCACATTGCGAAAAATTAACATTTATATTAGATTTTCAAAAGAATTTTATCTTAAGAATATGTAATTTTCCCAAATTCAGAATTCTGTGATCCTTATGAAAAAATTTTTTATTCTTCAAAACTTCGTTAAGTAAACTTAATCTATCATTTGAGGCCAAAAATTCAAAAATGCGCTCGCTGGTTAATGAATAAATTTAAATTTCAATTATTTTTTAAAGGAATTTACTGCAATTAATAAATTAAAAACCTCTATTAATATGTTTTTGTTTAAAATTATCAAAAATTTAATTAAGTTTTCATAGACTCAACACTCATTTGAATAACTGGAATTTTCGGACATGATACCAATCTGTGAATAGTTTTCAGCTTTTCAACTCGCATTTTAGCATCATTCATTCTAGAATTGGTTTGTTGAAGAATTTGAAGATCAAGTGCAGAAGTTTCAAGATTTCTTTCTGTTCTCCTATTGAAGGCTTGATTTTCCAAATATGTTTTTACTGTTTCCATTTCTAATTTCATTTTTTTCCTGAAAAACAACATAAGATCATTAATATTAAAATAAAAATATTTATAAAAGCCATTAATTAACAATATTTGTTAATTAGGTTTATTCAGTAAGTTATTATGTAAACCCGAAAGTGTGTGAGGGTTTTGTTTATCAAACTATGAGAGTTAAATAAACAATATGCGATTCAATTTTTTGTCGAGTGATATTTGCAATATGAAGCCTTGCATTGTCTTAGAGTTTCACTTTATTTCTATTCATAAGCATAGGTTGTTTCTGAAGCAATATTTCTTTGGCAAAAAAGACATTACAGAAAATAATACATTATAACAATTAAAAAATCTTTATAAAAAATTTCATTAAATATATATATTTTATATGTTAGCTTTGATACTGTGATTTATGCGAAATTTTCAAAAACATTCAAATTGTATTTATTTATTACATAAAAGTGTAATAGTAATAATTAATTTTAAAATATAATAAATACATGTTAATATAATACAATTGTAGCTTAACTAACAGTCATAAAACAAATGTTAACCGAAACACAATTTTGAATTTTATTTTATTATGTTCTTTTTAAAAGACTATTTTGTGCTGTGTACGAAATCACAGTCTTGGCCTCAAGAAGAACGATTAATATGTCTTATTAGCTTTACACTCAGAATATTTTCCTAAAAAACCCAGTTTCATCAATGGTGAACAAATATTATTGATAATAAATTTTAATTTTCAACATATGTAAAAATTATTAACCCGATTTGTAGATAAGAAATATATCAGCATAGCCAGACACACGATACATAATTCTTAACTTTCTGTTTTCTTCAATTCTCTCCAAATCATCTTAACCTTTTCACAAAAAACTTCTTCACTTGTTGGATTACCTCTCATTAACATTTCGTTTTGTACTTTTCCATGCGATCCATTTTTAAGATGATAGTTTGGATTAAATTCTTGTGGAAGGTTTATTTTTTAAAGAGGCATTTACATGGCTTCTCTTTCAAACCGGCAGAAAACGTTTTCAACGGTTTAAATATCCGCAATCTTTGGATTAATATGAGGGCAATAATCAAAAATATTTTTTGACATGAAATTAAACACGTAAATTGGAACGATTTGTTTGTTTATGTTTCTACTTAAATTTGCTGATGTTATATGTCACCCGTATTGAAATCACTTATGATTTCCACAATATAAAAAAGCTTAGGAGGTCAAAAAATCCATCTTTCAATAATTAATCTTTCGTTTATTGTCGATTGTTCAAATTTAAATAAAACAAATTATTAAATTTTATTTAATTTTTATTTAAATATTAGAATTACATTTTTTGTTGAAATTTTTTTTTTAAATTCTCGAAAATATGTAAACATTCTATAAACATTCATCTAATTTTAAATTTCGATTTTGAATTGTTCTTACTGTCTTGAGTTTACAGACGAAATGGAAACAGTGAAGTCCTTCTTGTTTCAAAAGTTTACATTATGTCCTACTTCATCTGATTTATCGCAAATTAAATCTATTTCATCTTTTTCATTAGTTTCATCCGCAATACATCTAACATAGTTTCTGTGGTGATATTTCCCAAGCATTCCATAACTTTTAAAATTATTTCCCAATTTTCCAAAAATTAAACAACAATCCTTTAGAGGACAATTATTACGGATATGTCCATTGAACTACAACAAAAACATATACCGGGTTTCAAAATCTCTTCTTTTGATGATGGAAAACCTTTGAATTGATTACACAAATTTTTTATACCACTGGCCTACCCGAAATTTGAATGTAGTTTCAACCGATAATTCTTCCTTTATCCATCGAATTATCGATATTGGGCGGTAATTAGCTGCTACCACTTCAGAATATGATAATTCATTTACTGATGACTTTTTATCGTTGTTTTCATAATTTTCATTTAACTTTCGTATATCATCAGCGTCCAAATCTGGTTTCAAGGCAAAGATTTTTTAATTCTTGAGATTGTACTTCTTTTTTGAATTACTTGCTTCACAATTTCTTCCATTGATAATCGGGATTCGAATATTGGCTTAAGAGCTTTTGTAACTCGTAATTTGAAATTTTCAAATCTTTCATCAGTGTTTGGACTGATTATACTAAAATCTTCAATCATTCGTAAAAAAGATTTATCTTTGACGAACTTTGATTTAAACCAATCTCTTGTTAATTTGTCATCCATTTTGATTCATGATTTGCAAGCCGGCAATAAATCCTTATCGTCACCATCTTATAAAAAATCAAAAGTTATCATGAGGTCATAGTTATTAGTGGTTGTGAATGTTTCAATTCCTTTTAACCAGCCAATTGGATCTTCATAATGATTTCCAGAGAATTTTGTTATTCTTGGAAATAAAAGTTCTCGCGGTTCTTTTGGTTAAGCTTCATAAATTATTTTTTATTCTTTTGGTTGATTCCTTGTTATTGAATTGGCATGGCAGTGGTCGCCAGTTACATCAGTAATAATAGACTTTATGAAATTCAAAAATATATATTATTATTTACACGTTTAATATTTAAACAAAACTTTAAGTTCATAACAATTTCAAAACTGTATTAAAAGTTAATAAATGTCAACGTTGATTTAAAATATTTTGAGAAAGTAAATTTTCATTGTAAGCATGAGATGAGGTATAAATCTAAATATATATAATTTATTAATTGTTTATGAACCCATTTCTGGATTGTCGTGCGATATAAAATTATTTTATTTTATGAATTGCCAGTGACTCCTTTGACGCGAAATTCAAAGTATTTCTATTTAAAGTAGATAAAGAAGATTATTTCTTTAATTTGAAATAGTTTGTTTGACATATTTGAGACCAGTTTATATTGTGTCGTTTTAAAATGTTAACAGTTTATCTCGTTAAAAGTTCTAAATTCGCCAAAAATTTATCAATAATTTATGTAATTGTTTGTGTATTATCCAATGAGAAAATTGAGTTGAGTTTTTAAACAAAAAATAATAAAATAGACATTTGAGAATATCATCAAAGTAAATTAATATGGTTTGAACTGTAGCCCTGAGGTTTAATACAGTTGTTAATATTGAAAGCATGTGCGATAGCATAATAGTTGAAGAATAATAATTAATTTTCAAGCCTGTAGCTTGATGGGCTGCCGGGTCTCAGCCTCTTAGATTTGGAAATAAAGGCAACAAATTAATTAAAAATTATGCAAATTCAGACGGAAATTGAAGAATTAATTTAATATTATAAAGTTTAGTAATGATAAGAATAAATTATTAGTGATATTTCGTGAAACCCTTTTTCAAAGGTTCCTGGCTACAGTTCTGATATATACACACAGAATCATTATTTGAGATTGTCTGAATACGACAAATTCACAGTTGAAACATGTTGCAAACTTATTTTGTAAAATAACTATTAAATTTTAAATGTAATTAAAGAGAAACTAATTGTTTTATTATTCATACTAATATTTATTCACTGATAATTAAAGCTCATTCAAATAATAATTTATGATAAATATTTGAAATAATTATATAATAAAATACCGAGTTTCTTCAACAGCAACTTTACTTGATTCCGCTTGTTCTTGTTTGTAAGTCATTTGTTCAAATTTATCGACAGCTTTAGAAGCAGCCGTTTGTTTCGATCTAAAATCTTTCGAAAATCCCATTTCACGCATTAATTTTGATCGTTTTTCGGCGGCTTCAAGTTTTTTCATTTTTACTTCTTCGGAAATCTTGAAATTAATTGATTAAATTTCATAATAAAATTACATATTTGTAATTTATCATTTTTATTTTTAATCAACCAAAATATTTTCGAAAATTCATCTTAAAAAATTTATTTTTCTTAATTTTCACTGACTTTCGTGAAAGAATTTTTTTAAATTTTAATTCACCGCATTTCTATTAGTTTATTATCAAATAAATTAATTATTAATTTTTCCTGTCGATTTTAATTGAACTATCAAATTTCTTTTCATTATATATA
>MQRL01629596.1:0-10202 GCA_001938525.1 Dugesia japonica
TGTAAAATGACAAATGAGAAATTTTAAACCATAAACGAAAATATGTTAAATGACAAATGAGAAATCTTAAATCATAAATGAAAATATGTTAAATGTCAAGTGTCAAATGTAAAATGACAAATGAAAATATGTTATTTTTTTGAATCTGTTTTGAGTGCAAATGTAAAATCATAAAATCGATTACCCTCTTTTAAGAAGGCTGTGATTAAATTAATTATTTATTAAATGAGTGAAATATTTGAATGTAGTAATTGTAAAAAAATATTTAAAAATAAAGCGGGTTTATCAAGTCATGTAAAATTTCGAACTTGTGTTATTCCATTAGGAAAAATTAAATGTCCAAAACCGGGGTGTAATAAATGGTTTAATACAGAAAATGGTGTAAGAGAACATTTAAATTCTACATGCTGTGGAAATTCAGAAATTGCACCTTTAACATGTTTAATTTGTAATAAATCATTTAAATTACAAAACCTTGCAAAAGCACATTACAATTCTAATTCACACAAAGAAAAATTAAATGTAACATTATTTAATGAATTACCTAAAGAAGAAGCAATTGAATATGATGCTGAAATTCGTGATATCTTCAGAATGTATAAAAATTATAAAATTAAATATTTTAAGGAAAGCAAAGTTGAAATGATAAAAAAGGTTGATGGAATAATTCAAGATATTAATATTTATAAAAATGAAGTTAAAGAAATTATAAAGAAATATTTTAGATATGGAAAAAAAATTATTGTTAGTATTTCAGCAAAATGTAAATATGAAAAAACAATAAATAATGAACCCGTTGAAAAAGAATTTGAGTCATATTCAAATAATAAAAAATTTATAATTGAAATTGATATATCAAACGGTGTTAATGAAATGTTTACTCAATTAGAAAATTATATTCAAGATTCAGAAAGAGAAGGATCTGGATGGGCATTAAAAAATATTGTGGAATATAAAATTGAATTAAGTAAATACCAATCATTAGTTGGAGCTACATATTGTAAATTACCATTCTCTAAACCGGGTGTAATCAATATAAAAATGAAGATAATAAATGTTTTCTTTATTGTATTTTAGCTCATAAATATATATTTGAAAAACCAACACGAGTAAATAATTACATTGAACATTTAGATGAATTAAATTATTCTGGATTAAATTTCCCAATAAATGTTAGTGATGTAAAAAATTTTGAGATGATGAATAATTGGCAAGTAAATGTTTTTGGAGTAACTCCTGGAAAAATACTTGAACTATTATACATTTCACATCATAAATCAAAACCATCACCAGAAGAAAATAAATGTAACTTGTTAATTTATAAAAATCATTATATTTTGTGTAGAGATTTAAATTTATTTTTTACAACAAATAATAATCAAAATTATTTATGTGTTAGATGTATGAATTGTTATTCCACTGAAGAATTATTAAATAAACATCTAGATCTTTGTATTAATCACAAACCCAATAAAATTAATTTACCAAAAGAAGAATATTATAAATTTAAAAAATATTATCAAAAAAATAAAATTCCATTTTTCATTTGTGGAGATTTTGAAGCATGGACAGATACAAACACAAATAAACAAAAATCTTTATCAATTGGTATTTACTTAAAATCTGATTATCCAGATTTAATGGAAAATAAATATTATGAATTTTCAGGAGAAAATGCTCTTGAAGATATGTTTAAGTTTTTAAAGAGGATTGATGAAAAATTAAATGACATTAAAAATATAAATTAATAAAAAATTACACAGGAACAAATCATCCCGAATTTGATGAAGAAATGAAATGTAGATATTGTGATGAAAAAATTATTGATCCAGTTATTGATCATAATCATTTAAATGGTGAATTTCGAGGATGGGTATGTAGAGAATGTAATCTTAAAGATAAATCATGTGGAGATAATTTATTTATACCATTTTATTTTCATAATTTATCAGGATATGATGCCTATTTATTTTTCACAGAATTATTAATAAAATTTCCAAGAAAAGTTTCAAAAATAATTCCTCATAGTAGTGAAAATTATATTTTATTCTATTTTAGAAATATTAGATTTTTAGATTCCAATAGATTAATTCCATTTCCATCAGTAGAAAAAATGGGGGAATTATTAACTCAATCATGTAATTATCCAATTCGTAAAAAAGCTATATTTCCATATGAATATGTAAAAGGGAAAAATATTCAAGAAGTTAAAGAATTATTAAAATCAGATCAAACACCAACAAAAGAAGATTTTTTCAATACATTAAAACAAAAAGAATTATCCGATCGAGATTATCAAACATTTTTAAATAACTTCGAACAATATGAAAACATGCGGAAATACACACTTCATTATATGAAACTTGATGTTTTAATTCTTTCAGATTATATAGAAGATTTTAGAAATAAATGGATGAATGGAATTTTTAATTTGGATCCATGTTTTTCATATTCAATGCCAGGATATGCATGGGAAGTTGGAACTTATTATTCACAAGTAAAATTAAAATATGCGAAACCTGAAACTTATGATATTTTCTTAGCATGTGAAGAAGGAGTTAGAGGTGGAGTTGCAACTGAATTAAGTGAAAGACAAGTTTATGCTCATGATAATATTAAAAATCCATATACAAGACAAGTAAATAAAGCACAGTTTGAAGATTTAATAAAAATGATGAATTCTAACCAAGAAATTCCAGATTATTATTTCCAAGAGACATTTATAAAATATATTGATGAAAATAGTTTATATGCAAGTTGTATGACAAAACCACTTCCAACAGGTGAAATATCTGAAGACACAAATTTAATATATGAAAAAGAAACTGATACAACAAATTATATTTATGTTGTGGATTTAGAATATCCACCAGAGATTCATAAGAAAACAAGATATTTTCCATTAGCACCAGAAAGAATAAATATCACAGAAGATATGTTAGGTAATTATCAAAAAAGTTTTGGTAGAAAATTACCAAAAGAAAATATAAAACTAACACTAAACCAATTCAATAAAAAAAATTATGTAACACTAGGATCAACATTAGATTTATATCTTCAATTAGGAATGAAGATAACAAAAATGCATAAGAAATATAAAATGGAAACATCTACATGGTTTAAAAATTATGTTTATAAATTAATAGATTTCAGAAGAGAAGCCAAAAGAAATAAAGATGCTTCTGGAGATCATATTTATAAATNNNNGTTAAATGCTTTCTATGGAAAAACTTTAGAAAACATTAGAAATCGTTGTGATGTGGAAATAGTTGATAGCGATAGAGATTATCAAAAATTCGCATCAAAATTAAATTTTAAATCTAGTAAAGTTTTTTCATATAAAAATGAAGAAGAAGCACAAGTTGCAGCAATGCATATGATAAAATCAAATTTGTATTATAATAAATTTCCATATTTTGGATTTGTAATTTTAGAACATGCGAAACTAGTTTTGTATGATTTTGTATATAATCAATTAGATCCATTAATTGGAGAAGAAAATTTTAAATTGTTGTATACCGATAGTGTAACATTTGACACTCCAATAATACTACGAAAAAATAATAAAGTTGAAATAAAAAAGATTTCAGAAATAAATCAATTTTATACAAAAACCTTTGATGAAAAATATTATTCTTATCCAGAAAATTATGAAATATGGACAAAAAGTAACTGGGTTAAATTAAAAAAAGTAATTAAACATTCTACAAGTAAAATGATTTACAGAGTAAGAAGTAAATTAGGAGTTGTTGATGTAACAGAAGATGATTCTTTATTAAATGATAAAGGTGAACAAATAAAACCAACAGATTTAACAAACGAAACAAAATTACTTCACAATAAAATATTTAAAGCAAATAATGAAATAAATATTTATAAAATTTTATAAGATATTTATGAGAATGAACCTAATGATTTAAATTTAAAAAGAGCATTTATAGATGGCTTCTTTCTTGGAGATGGATCAGGAGAAAAATATTGTTGTACATTTAATAATCAAGATTTATATTTATTAAATAAAATAAAAAGATTTCATAAAGAATTTTATAATAAAGAATCAATGATATACGATACAATGAAATCATCACATGTTTATAAACTTAATTTAAAAAATCCTGTAAAACATGCGAAGTATTATTCTAAAAATTATTATAATAAATTTGAAAAGACAAAACAAATTTCTGAATATATTTTAAATGCATCATTTAACACAAGAAATTGGTTCTTTACAGGATTTTATGCAGCAGATGGCAATAAAACGTTTAATGGAAAAAATAGTTATAAAACAATTGGTTTTACTCAAAAAGGAAAAGAATGTTTTACATAGTTGTATTATTTAGCAACATCTTTGGGAATTAATTTAGTTGTTTCAGAAAGAAAAGATAAACCAAATCGTTTCAGTGCAATCCAAACAAAATCAGAAATTTCAACTAATGTCCAAAGTGTTAGATTTTTAAGAGAAGGATTAGAAGATGTTTATGATATTGAAACTGAAGATGGATCATTTAATTGTGAATTTCCATTAATTATAAAAAATACTGATTCAATCTTTTTAGAAATAAAAACTAGAGAGAATTTAATAAAGTTAGAAAGTTTATTGGGAAATGAATTATTTCAGATGAAAGATGAAATACCTGATGTTTAAATAATTCAAGGTAATTTTTTAAAACCAAAAAATTATGCTTATAATTATATTAAAGAAGGTGAATGTAAATTTTCATCAAAAAATAAAGGTGTTCAAAGTTCTAATAAGTTTGTGATGGATGATTTCGATAATATTTTAAAAGATTCAAATAAAACATTTTATGCAACAAATTTTTCATTAAGATCTGATCTTCATGAAATAGAATTAACTAAACAAGAAAAGGTAAGGTTAAATGCTTATAGCGATAAATTAATATTAGAAGATAATGGAGCCCGTGGATGGCCTCATGGAAATAAATGCAATTATTGGCGCAATAGCCAGAACTGCAGGAATTGCATCTGGAATTGCAAGTACTGTAACAAATTCGAGACAAGCAATAAAAGCACAAAAATAAATTGAAATGATAGAAGGCAAAGGCCTTTATTTATCATCATATCAAGGTTCAGCAATTCATAAATATTTAAAAATTATTATTGATGATCCGAATTTAAAAGATTTAGCAAAAAAATTTAAAGATGGAGTTAAAATTGAAATTGATGGTGATGGTTTATATTTAAATCCTTATAAAAGTTTCATAGAAAATGAACACAAAACAAGTTAAAGAAAGAATTAAAGATTTAAAAGCTTTAATTAAAGGTCAAGAAAAATATAATAATTTTTTCTGTGGAATTGTTTAAGAATCGAGAGAATTACAAAGTAAATTATCAATTTTACAACAACCAACAATTAGTGCAATAGAAGAAATTTCAATGAAACCAGAAACAACAGAAACTAGAGATTTAACAAAATTCTTTTTTAATGAAAAAGTAGTTCCATTTATTCCTGAATACTCAATTGAAAACATTGATGCTAATGGAAAGTTAAGTCAATCAATTATTCCTAAATTTTTTAGATTAAATATTGCGGGTGTTGACAACATAAAACGTTTTATGGAAATAACTTTAAAAGAAAATAAAATTTATTTATTTGAAGAAGATAAAAATAAAAACTTATTATTTAAATCAGAAGTTTACCATACACCGATGGAATATTTAGATTAATTTTAGGAAATATAGATGGAACAGAAACTCCTAGTAATACTCTCTAGTAATAGTATTAAAATTTCCCAAGAAAGCACTACAATTAATAGAGATACGATTATACACTTTATTGTAATAATTTTACCAAAATATATTTATTTAAAAAAATTATGGGTTAAAATTATTATTTAAAAACTGGAAGAAAATTTATATCCTAATATCAATGAAAGTAAAAACTATACAATTTTAGATTTAAAAAATAAACTGTCGATGTCAAGAATTAGAGATTTTGAAAATGACCTTTACTATATAAAAGATAAAATTAAACATTATAAAAAAATACATAGAAGATGGGAAAGAATAGATTCAACTATAAAATATTCACAAATAATTGTTAGTGCTGGAATTGGAATTGGTGGAATTATTTTAATTGCACCAATTGGAATACCATTGACAACAATTGGTATACCAATAATTACAGGGGCAATTTCCGTTTTACCTGTAATTGAAACATTAAATTCTTCATTGATTAGATCAAGAAAATAAAGATATGAAAAGTTAATAAAAAACTTGAGGCTGTTAAAAATAAATTATTTCTATTTCAACAGAAAGCTGTCAATGATGAAATTTTAACTGATGATGAATTAATGATAAGTAAAAAATGGTAAATGAAGTTCACGATTTGATAATGGCGACGAAAAAAGAAAAAAATAAAATGAATGATGAAAGTTTAAAACAATTGGGGGAAATTCAAACTAGGGTTATTAATGAAATGAAAAGTAAACTTGGAATCTAAAATAAATCATCTAACATTTCATCAGTTTCCTTATTTATATAAAAATAATTATATTTAGTTTTCCAGTGAAGATTTACATCATAATCATAATCCAACTTGTTTATGAAAATATTTGAAAATATTTCGTGGTAAACATTATTTCTATCTGTTTTATTTAATTTAAAGAAAATGTAACAGTTTGAATTATTTCTGATAGAGTTTTTATCTAGTTGATAATATGTCTGGGAAATATAAATCACATTGCAATTTGAATGTCGACCTCTTGTGAAATAACTTTTTTGTACCTGTTGATTTTTTTCATTAACCACATCATCAACTTTTATTATATTTTTCTTTTCTCTTGAAAGTTTATCACAAGGAATAATTTCATTAGGTTTATTTGATAATGTTAAAATAATAGATCTTGGTTTTTTAGTAACTAGTTTTTTCTGAAGATAATATTGAACAGCTTGATTTGGAGTAGTGCATGTGTTTGGAACTATATTTTGATTTTCAACCATTAAAATTATTTCTTCTTTAGTTAATCCATTTTCAAAACCAAGATAAAGTAATTGAATTTCAAATTGATTAATTGTTGTGGAATAAAAAATTAAAACATTATAATCTAAGAAATTAGGTGTTAATAACATTTTCATTAATAAAACATTTTTCCTACAATCTGATGAACCTATCATTAATAATCTAAAATTATTTGGTAAAATTTTATTATTGAAATGTGTTAAAGTTTTGTTCGATATATACGAAGACATTTTTGTATGTTAAAATTTAGGTTTTCATATTTCACTTCTAAATTTTTAATTGTAAAAAAAAGATTTTACATTTTACATCAACATCTTTTATTTCTTTCTCAATATTTTCTAAATCAGCTATAAATTTATCTATCTCCATTTTTAGGTTTTATATTTTAATTATATTTTAAATTTTAATTCAACATCAACAATTTCTTCAATTGCTTTAAAATGTAGTGTGATCTTATAAAATGAAAATTGGGTTGTTAATATCTTTGGGAACTTATCTACTAACTTACTAAATTGTTTAAATTTGTTTATGTAACTAATTGAATAGTAAATTTCTCTTCCAGCTAAATGATTTTTAAATTGTAAACTTTTTTAAAATTCTAATTTTAATATTGATAATAATTTTCCTAATTTAGAATAACCAATTAAACCAATTTGTTTGCATTTAGTTGTTACATCATTCAAATAATAAATTTCTTCTGTAATTCTTTTTCTATCAAAGGATTTATAACCTTGTTCAGAAAACTCACCAATAGTTAAAGTTTTTTTCGTAGGCTCTGAGTTTACTTTTTCTTTTAAAATTTAAGGAAATGGTTTTTGTACAAAAGATCTTAAAAACTCTTGCTTAAAATTTAATTTATTATCAAGCCTTTGTAAAACTTTATCATCACTTTCTAAAAGAATAAATTCTCTCCTATTTAATTTTCCTCTTTTAATTATATTTATTTCTGATTTAGTTCATGGTGCTGGTGTTACGATTTCAATTTCATTTAAAATTGCTTCCATTAACTATTTCTTATATTTTCATTTTAATCATAATCCCCTTTATAATAAAGTTTTTTGTAACTCGTTTGAATAAAATCTCCCAAATATTTTGTTACCGTTAAGATTTGAAATTTCATATGTAAAAGGATTACGATATATTCTTGTAATAATATAAATTATTTTTGACCATTTAAATTTATAGCCTTTAGGAAATGTTTTTCCTATTTTAATAATCCTAACACGGTCTCCAATTTTAAATCCTTTCTGTGGATTTAATTTAATACCTTTTGGATTTATTGTTGCTTCTTTTGGAGTTGTGTTGATTGATGAATGTTTTGTGTTATTGTAATCATTTACAATTCTTTCTAATAAATCTAAAGTTATGTCTTGATTTCCAACGGCAGTAAAATTTTTAAAGAGTTTGTTTTTAAATGTTCTATTAAATCTTTCAATGACAACTGCCTTTCCATGATTTTCAGTTGAATACAAAAGAATATTATTATCTTCACAAAATGTTTTAAAATGATAGTTGTAAAATTCTTTACTTTTATCAACCCATAATTTATTTGGAGTTCTAAAACTTTTTTCAAGAATTCTTTCAAATGCATTTGTTATTGATATTCCAGTTTTATCTTTAGAAAGTTCTATAAAAGCAAATCTTGTGTATAAATCAATAACTGTTATTATTACATTTTTCCCTTTTCTTTCTGTTCCTTGAAATATAAAATCTGCTGACCAAATATCCTCTTTTTTATAAACAATTACTTTTCTAAAATGTTTTGTCTTTCGATATTCTTTATGAAGTTCTTCACTTTTAATTTTATTTGGATTAATTTCATCATCAGATTCTTCGTCAATAATTGCACTTTTTTTAAATGGATCGTTTTTTGTTCCCCCTTTTCCAATAATGATTTTACCTTTCATAGCTAATTTTACAAGAGCTGTTTGTACTTTTTCTGCTAATGTAGGATTTTCAATTTTATTCAAATCGTGTATTAAATTTACATCTGCAATATGTCGATCTCTAATATCTTCTGAATTATAAGCAATGTCATGTTTTAAAGCTGCAGCATCAACTTTATTAACTGGTTCTTCTCCTGGTTTTGGAATATTATTTTCGTCAAGTCTAATATCTAATCTAGTTCTTGGACCGGTTTAATTATGTTTAAATAAATGTCTTTCGCCAGGATATTTTTCCCAAGTAAAAGGTTTTAATAATGTTGATGTTAATTTACTACTTTGAAGATCTCCTCCTTTTTACAAAGTTTTAAATGTCTTGATTTATTCTTCTTTAAAATTATTTTACCTCAATCTTCACATATAAAATTTTTCATGCTATTTCTTTAACATTTAATATCAAGCACTCTCACATTTTCTACCATCACAATTTTACTATTTGCTAATTTCATTTCTACATGTTTTTCTTCAAGTATACACCAATAAACAATTGCTTTAAAATCCGGATCTTTTTTAATTTCAAGTGTAACATTAACATTATTAATATTCATTTTATCATCATGTGAGCTAGCATCGAAACAAAACATTGGATGAAGATTTCCAAAATCTAAAAGTGATATTTGTGGTTCTGTTAAAAATTCACGACATAATTTTACATATTCCAAATAAGGATAAGCCATTTCATTATTTTGCTTATCAAATTTACATTCATTAGTTGGATAATTACAATTGTTTAATTGTATTTGTATACCTTTAATATAATAATCTTTAGCAGTTTTTGTAATTTTCTGTATAAATAAATAAATTATTAAGTTGATATGAAATTTTTATTTCTTTAAAGCAAATTAAAATATGTCTAGGTTGATATGCGAGGCTGCCAATTTTTATTGAATAATACCCACCAGTTTTTAAGTTTGTTTTTCCTGTTATTCTATTTAAATAAGAAATGTTTATTGATTTATTTGTTACTATTCTTTCAAACATAAATAATTCTGCTTTTGGTAATTATCTATATTCTATAATGGGAAAATCAAGTGTTAATAATTTTAATGTTGCAGCTGAATTTTTTTCTCCATAAAATAATAGTTTATCTTCAATTTGACGATTACATCTAATATCTATCGCCGTGTTATATAAAAGTCGATTATAATTTTGCATAAAACCAAATATGTTTTTTAATTGAAAGAATCCTTCAAATTTATTTTTTGAATAAAGTTTTTTTCTATTATAATATCCCATGTTGCAATCCCAACTTTTTACTTCGGTGTCTCCTTTATTTATAT
>MQRL01629654.1:2231-13295 GCA_001938525.1 Dugesia japonica
TATTATTATTATTATTATTATTATTATTATATTATTATTATTATTATTATTATTGTTATTATTATTGTTATTATTATTATTATAATATTATTATTATATTTTTATTATTATTATTATTATTTTTATTGTTATTATTATTATTATTATTATTAATAATATTATTATTTTTATTATTATTATTATATTATTATTATTATTATATTATTATTATTATTGTTATTATTATTATTATTATTATTATTGTAATTATTATTATTGCTATATTATAATACTTAGTATTTGTTAAGAAATTTGTTTTCATAAGGAATAATTATGAGGTTCCTTTATGGATCAGATTTATAATTTAACTATGGTAAAGTTTCAATACTTTTAAACATGGTAAAATCAAATTTAATTAACTTTATCTGAGGGTGATTTATAAGTATATTTATATATTTATCACAATTTTGTTGAATATAATTTGTTAAATCCAATTTGGCGCTCTGCCAAATTGCATGAATATTTCATTTTTGTTATTTCTCTTAATTTCAAAAGTTTTGCTTTCAAATTTACTTATTACATTGATCTTTATGGAACTAATTAAAAGAAGTAAATTAGACTTGTAACTTTAAATCAATACCAATTTAAAATAAATTTTATTTATTTATATTTCTTTATGAAAATATAATTTGTAATATATGTCTACTAAACATTTATTTAATTAATATTTTAATTTATTTTATTTTATTTTATTATTTCGCAATTTTTCACTTATTTTTATTTTGAGTTTATTTAATTTAAACAAAATCTGAATAAAATATGCTGGTTTGCTTCATTTATTCTCTCACTAAATTAATTTTCTAATTACTTCCAAATTAAAATTTATTTAGAATGTATGATTTTAATTTTTAGGATATTAAGTAATAAAAACGTTAAAATTTGTATTTAGTTTGAAAAAAACAATTTACCCTTTGTTTTATTAGTCAAAAAAGTAAATATTCAAAATAAATTAGTTAGAGACTTAATGAGCACCGTATATATTTTATTTCATTTTATTATGTATGAATATTATGTTGTCGAGTTATTAAAACGTTGGGGTCATGGGTGATACTGGGATGTAATGTACTCGTCAATTGTGAACGTTGATGGCAGCCCAGGTGACTCCACTTAATGTTAAGTGTGCGTGAGTGCATCACCTGCATCTTATTTGGGTCGGTTTTATGTTGTGATAGAAGCCAATATACAAAAAATAGATCCAGAAGAAACATTTTTTATAGACAAAGATGTACAATTTATTGTTTAAATAATTTACACGCCATTTAATTAAATATTTTTTAACGCAACAAGTTTCGACAGTATATCTCTCGTCTTCAGACAAACTATGTAAAACGAAGAATAGATTATATATACTCAAGTTCAGCATTATGCAATCAATTATGCAATAGTCTCAATGAAATTCCAATTAATTAAAGACATTCAATAAAGATTTATTGACACCAGTTTGAACATTAATTTTTGGATTATATGATCTAATCATCAATGCTTCGCACATGATTCTTTCCCAATAATCTTTGAAATTTCTGCAAAGAATTTTGAAATTATTAATATTTATAAGACATTTACATTGAATATTATGTTCAGTAATATTACTGTGACTACCTAACCGACTGTGTTCCTGAATCTCTTAACAGACATGACGGGAAGTCTCTTCAATGTATGTGACAATAAACACATTACACTCATATTTATAAATAAGATTAGAAACCAATCTACAAGGAGTCTTAGACTTATTATTGGACGGACTTATAATTTTAAAAGACTTGGACTCAATCTTAAAATTTGGAAGATTTACTGAATATTATAGCAAAGCATTTTTAAAATCACTTATTTCTTATCCATTTCTATATAAATCAAATTAAATCGCTTTTAATCTGAATTTTATTAATCAATAATAAAAGATAATGAGAGTAGATTTGACAGGGATACTGATCACAATAATTTTCACGAAGTTTCTGGTCGTGATAATATTGATGTTACGATAATCTAACTGATAAAACTTGTAGTAACGGTACTTGTAACGAAAATTATACGGAATAGCATCTTATTGGCTTATTTTATTATTCTGATAGTCAATATCTAGGAAATCGACTGTGCTGTTCGTATTATTACCTTGAAGAAGTTAATTATGTGATCAAGAACAATGCTTCTATTATAAATGAAAAATTATTCTATAACTAAATATTTATGAATTAATAATAAATAAAATACATTTTATGGATAANAAATAATAAACCACTACGGTGGCACAAATATAAATGGATGAAGAAGGATTGACGAGAGATTGATGGAACTGATGAAAGATTGATTTACATATAGATAAATTGTTGGAATCTTCTTTGGGAGATTGGAGACATAGATTGTTGACTTCTTCTTAGCTACGATTAGAACAATTCGAAGCAACCGAAAATTTTTAATTTTTGAAACTCTGGAGAGAGAATATTTATAGGCTAATGTCTATCTTAATTCACGCAATTTTCTATCCAATTGATAATTGTTTCCTGATTGATCCAATAATATTCCCGAGGAATGTCTGCTGAATCAAAAATTGCTTTCTGGGATTGTCAGATAAAATTCTACAATATAGGGATAATTTGGTTCAACAGCAAATTGACTGCTTTGATCAGAAATAATTGATCTGTCTGGAAATTCTCAATTCTGGAAGTAACCGAAATGGCGAAAATACTTTATTTAAATTTTAATATGGTAAATTTTAGAAATTCCAAAAGTTAATTATTGATTCGATTGGCTGGATTGGATTTTAAAAATTTTGGTAAATAAATTTTGTTGAATTTTATTGATTTTCACTTGATGTTATAAATCAAATATTTGTCGCGATTCGAATTCAATGTCAAATTAAAATGTGAAGTACTGAGTCAAATGACAAGACTATTAAGGGTAAGTTTTGAATATTTCTGAACCATTTTTATACTAATTTTTTATTAAGATTGCTCTTGCATTAGCTGATTTTCAATCAAAATCCACAATAATTTTCCTCAAATTGTTGTAGATATTTTGGGAAAAGGTAATATTTCTGTAGAATTTAATTGTTTGTTGACTAATTTATTTGGTTTTTATAGGATATATTCAATTTAATTCGCTCCTGGAGAGATTTGTCAAATATTTTGATTGTCTTCCGATAATTGACTGATACTTTATTTTAATTATTTTTAAATTGTTCAATAAAGTGTTTGTTATTTTGATTTTGTTTTGTTTTTAATTAATTTTTTTGTAATGAATTGGTTGGATTAAACGTCCCAATACATTGAAAGGCTACAGAACTGCTATGGCAATAATGCTTTATCAAAGTCAACAACTAATGCATGTCATGCGCGATGTTTAGATGGTCGCAAGATTGTCACAGATGATCCTAGATCTGGATGACCTTCAACCTCAAAGAACGACGAAAATATCAAAGAAATAAAGTCATTATTAATGGAAAATAGGAAATTGACTATCAGAGAGATTGTTGAAGATACATGAATATCATTTGGAACAGTTCAAACTATTTTGCATTAGGATTTGGGATTAAAACGTGTTGCTGCAAGACTTAATCCATGTGAAGTGAAAATTTTTCAAAAATTTTGACGTGTGGAAATTCCAAAGGATATACTCTTTACCGTTGATTTTGATGAAACATTTATAAAACGTATAATTTCTGGTGAAACGTGGGTGTTTGAGTATTAAACTCAAACAAACATCAATCAAGTCAATGGTAGTCCCAGGAAGAGCCAAAACCGAATAGATTATGTCGTTTTCAGTCAAAATAGAAGATCATGCTGACCGTTTTCATTAAATACGATGGAGTTGTACACCATGAATTTATTCCAGAAGGTCAAACAGTTAACAAGGAGTATTATCTAGGTGTTATGAGACGATTGCGTGAAGCTGTTTGTTAGAAAAGAAAAGATTTGTGGAAAAACGAAACACCAAAATTCAACTCCATAAAATTTATTTCAAAATAAAAACTATAACATAAATTTGTTTTTTTCCAAACAAATTTAATAATTATATTTAAAAACGGAAAATATTAAATTCTTAAATTTTATTAATATCTAATTTTAAAACACTAAAATAAACATATTTCATTAATTTAATTTATATTTTATTATATTAAAAAATCTTTATATTTTAGTATTTATTTTATAAATTATTTTCCTGATACAAATTTAAATAAACTTTTGATTTTAATAAATTCCATTTTAAAAAATACAAAATATTTAAATCTGTTTTTAAAAGAACTTTCTTATGTACCAGCTAACAATGCAATAGTTATTCGAGATTTTTTGCAAAAGTTCAATACAATTACAATCCAACAAGCTTCAAATTTACCAGATAGGGCTGTTTGCAATTTCTTCCTACTTAATAGGCTGAAAAAACCACTTCGAAGAAAACGTTTTGATACCACTGAAGCGATCAAACCAAAAGCGAAGAATGCATTGTTGAGTATACCAAAGAAAGAGTTCCAGAAGGAATTTGAAAATTGTATTACACGCTGGTATAAGTGCATTGAGGTTAATGGAGACTACTTCGAAGGTGACAATTAAAATTGTGTTGAATAAATAGTTGGTTTCGTTTTAAATTGAGTTGAACGGTTATTTTTTTGATCAGTGTCCAAACCATCAAACACACTTCAGATTCTAAGGAATATTTTATCATGTTTTTTAAAAATAATTAAGAAAACAAAATTATACAAAATAAATAAATGCGTATATTTATTTAAATCAAAATATAAATTGTAAATGAATATAAATAATATTACTTAAAAATAACTGTTAGATGAATTTGAAGTAATCATTGGATCACCAATATCGAAAACTCAATTCCATAGAAAGTTTATTCACAAAGCGAAACTATAACCAACATTATTTGTTTATTCAAACCAATTAAAATCCAGTGTTTTAATTGGTGATCATTTATCAAATTATTTAAACTTTATTTTAAGTTATTTAAAAATTTTAATTTCTTATTAAATTTTCATTCAAAATTTAAAACCAAATATTCGTTATTTAAATTTTTCATCTATAATTTAAATCTTTTTAAGTATAAGATTTTAAGAAAAATGATAGACAATCACACTAAAATTTCAAATCGCTTTTCAAACACTTGAAAATTTTTAATATTCTTAAAGGATAAAATTTTCATTCTTTATAAATACAAAATATAATACAAAAATATTGGATGTCACAATTCAAATTTTTTAAGTTATTTTAAAAATAAATTAGAATATTAAAAAAATAACTGTTTTTCTTCAAATTCATCATTTTCTTTGGCTTTTCCCATCGAGTTGTAGTAAATGACTTTGGAAAGTTTGTTGAAAATAATAAATTCAATAATAAATTTCTAGAATATTTGAATTATTTTTACTTATTCTAATTTTATAAAATTATAATTTGGAAAGATTTCTCGAACATTTTTATTCAATAAATATTAATATTAGATGAGTTTTGAGAACTCATCTGATTATCAACACCAAAATTCAACTCCATAAAATTTATTTCAAAATAAAAACTATAACATAAATTGGTTTTTTTTCCAAACAAATTTAATAATTATATTTAAAAACGGAAAATATTAAATTCTTAAATTTTATTATTATCTAATTTTAAAACACTAAAATAAACATATTTCATTAATTTAATTTATATTTTATTATATTAAAAAATTTTTATATTTTAGTAATTTATTTTATAAATTATTTTCCTGATACAAACTTAAATAAACTTTTGATTTTAATAAATTCCATTTTAAAAAATACAAAAAATTTAAATCTGTTTTTAAAAGAACTTTCTTATAATTAATATTAATTATTTTAATGAATTCTGAAAAACGATCAATAGTTTCGTCCAAGAATTATTCTCGCAAAAATTGCAATTGTAAAATAATTAATTATTTAGTACAGTAGTTCCAAATTTTTTTTTGACTTGACCACCACATTTCATTACTTTACTAGCCGTCGTATCACTGTAACCTAAAAAATAAGAAACAATCAAGAAAAAATTGAATACTTTATTAAATTTCAACGGGACAGTAGAATGTTTAGAATAATTTTTAAAATCTAATAAGAAAATAAATTAATAAGTTTCTCTTGTTCAAGGTCTATCAAATTGTTCAATTGTTTATTTAGCGTAAAAGGATTTGAAGTTAATTCAATGTTTAACTCATTTCGATTCCAATCGCGTACTTCATTATAACGTAGGAAGTACCATCGGTTGGGCATCGCTAATTTAATACAAATCTACATTCTCTTCAGTTCATTGATCTGAATATATGTAAACATGAATAATAAATACAATTAATTAATCAGAATAATTTAATTAAACAAAACTATTGAAATTACATGTTCAAACTGATAAAGATTAACTATTTTCATTTATTATCACGCTAGTGTGAGAAAAGTTAGTTGGTTAAATGATATTATTTATTCATATGACCTTAAGATTATAATAATTATAATTTAAAAATTAATCGTATTAACTGATTAACAATACTCTACAGATTGACAGGTTTCGTTTATATCGAATCATTCAACAATGAATATTTGATTTGGAATTTCAATTGATGAAACTAATCAGTTTGCTCTTGACATTGAGCAGGATAAATTCTCATTATCAATGGAAACATTCATTGAAACAAATATTTTCTACAATGAGTAATAATCTAATGGATTGGAAATATATTTTACAATTTCATAAGAATTTTATTCGCTTAAATTGAAACAATTATTTTTTTGTATTTCAATATAAATAATTGTTTTAATTCGAAGTTTTGGCAAAAATTATATCAATAAATTGTAATTATAAATACAATTTTTTTAACTTGAACTCAGCCTGTATAATATTAATACTACTAATAATAATAATAACAATTATAATTTTACAATTATAATTATTGTGAGAATAATTTTTCGCTTTTCAGATCACATTAAAATAAAAGCTTCGATCAAATTCGAATTTTCGACTTAGTCTTCGACAGGAATTGACAGTTTTTGATTTATTCCAGATTAATGTTTATAATAGAATTATTTTTTAATTAATTTAATTTTCTGAATTTTAATTGGTTAATTTTCATTTGTTTTAATTTTAATTATTTAATAATAGTAAATTACATGGATTTTAAGATTATCTTCTTTAATTAGTAATTTTCTTTTTTTCCCTATGAAATGTGAACTAAAGCATGTTCCTAGTGTTAATAATTTATCTCCAATTCTAGCGATAATTTTCATTTACTTCATTGAAAATCAATAATTCTTAAATCAAACAAGAAAATTCATCTATGCTTTGAGATAAATAGATGATATTTTTTTGTTACTAATTCTCCTTTAGAGAACATTTTAGAATTAGCCAATAGTCTAAATGATACATTAAATTGACTTTAGAGAAGTCAATTGACTTTCAGATTCCTTTTCTGGACACTTTAATCCAAAAGAAACCTGATGAAATATTTACTACTCAATTATTTATGAAACCATTTCACAGTGGACATATATTACCTTGGAGTAGTAATACTACCATCAGCCAGAAAATTGGTATAATTAAAGGTGAAAGAATTCGAGCTGAAAGATTATCTGCAAATGAAGAAATGAAATTGATCTCTCTCAAGTTGATATAAATTAAAATCTTAAATAACTACCAAAATAAAATTATATCAACATATTTATCTTCGAATACAAAATTAAATTACCTTTTATTAATGAGAAATGTAGCCAAATCATGCAGAATATAATACAAAATGCTACATTCAAACACAATCCTAGAATTATATTCAAAACGCAAGCACCTTTGGGCATGCAATTAAAGAAATCACAAAATACCTTTGTGATACCAAATTCATTTGTGAAGATAGAAATATATGCAATAAGAAAACTTATAAAATAATATGCACAATTTGTAAAGAAACATCAATATAAGTGAAACATGCAGAACCATCCAAACAAGAATTAAGGAACATTTGAAACAAAAAGAAAGTGAATTCTTCAAACACTTTCAACACAAACATAAAATTTCACCATAACAAAATCACATCAAATGGAAAACACTAGGAACAGGCTACATTTCTACACTTCATAGAAGAAAACATGAACAATTACTAATTAAAGAAGATAATCCTAAAATTAACTAAATTTATAATAATTAAAAATCCAGTAAATTAAATTAATTAAAAATATATTTTCATTCTAAACACAAATCTTGAATAAATCAAAAAAAGTCAATTCCTGACGAAGATTAAGTTGAAAATTTACTGATATAAAAATTTAAAAAATAAGATGATATAATATATAATTATACTACAGTCATGAATTTAAATAACCTGATAAAATAATGATGTAAAAAGTAAAGTGATACGAATTCAATCTACCTGATGTCCAAATTGTTTGAACGGATTTAGGAATAATATTGCTTATGAGAAACATGAACTTCTTTTCATTAACTTCAAATTGGTACTACATTATACGCAATGCCTAAAGAAAAAGATTTAATTTTTGATGATTGCTAAAAAACTGTTACATTACAATTTGTTCTTTATGTAGATTTGAATCTGTATTGTAAAGAAGATTCTGATTACCATAACAAGCAGGTAACTATTTCTGCTTGGTTATTATTAGTGAAAAGTATACTTATGAAACTAAATATCAACAAGTAGAGAAATTAGGTTTCAGCTACTAGTAGCCTATCATAATAGGGGATAAGATCAACATCATATTTTAAAGCATGTTCATATTAGATTTCAAAATGAAAAATTTCATGTATCCTTACAGCTAGTGAGAAATTTCCATCTCTCAAAAGTATCAGTAAAGTTCATAGATATTATCTATTCGATAATTTGTCACTGGACTTTGCAGTGAAGACAATAAAATAAACTCCACTGACAACAAAGTAATTTAATGATAGTTGAGAATTGTTAAGTCTAATGGCATTTTCCCTTATGATCTTGCTACAAGTTTAAAAGTCCTTGAGAAAACACGGTCATTATCATAAATAGTACCAGGGAGCAAAGTTAAAAATTATAACTGACACATCATCTCTAAAGGTACTATGTAATATACTTGAAGTTACTACAAATGCGTACATATTTAAGTGTACAAGTAGCACAAAAACGTAGTGCTGGGAAATTCAATTCGAACAATACCTTTAAGAACTGTGTGAATGGAAACACAAAATTAAGATCAGAAAGAAAAAATGAGTTGGATAACAATTATTATAACATTTTCAACAATAATTTTTACAGAAAAACGCTTGAAAATCTTAAGAAAAGAATAAATCTTTGATTCTGTAATTTTATCAAAACGTTTGTAACTTAAACTTCCAAAGTTAGCCCTAGAAAAACGTCTTAAATTGATAATGACCTAATTGCAGTTCAATTCAATAAGAACGTTATTTGCTTGAATCGGATGAGTTACATTGGACAATCAGTGTTGGACTTATCTAAGCAAAGAATATATCAACTACAATATGTTGAATTGAAGAAATATTGAAGAAATGATAACTGCACAAAAAATTTAGTAGGTGGAAATAGTTTCTTCTTAAAAGTTAAAACCGTTAGGTTAGAAAGATTATTACGTTTAATGGTTCGAGATAAAATTTTGTATCCATCTAATTATTGTTCAATAAACCGCTTTTTAATTAATAATTAAAATTATGTGAGATACAAACAGTTGCTGGAGACACCGACAGCTCTTTTTTGGAAGTTAGGAATATTAATTTGAAAATGTTATTCTCATTAATGGTTAAAATTCTACTTTACTTCAATTTACTCAACAAACAACATTCTTTGCAGTATTTTACTAAATCTGGCGATAGGAAGGCTTACTGACAAAAATAATGGAAGAAATTCAAAGAATGTGTTTTCCTGAGATCAAAATGTTATATACTCCTTAGTAAATCAAACATCATGAAAGCTAGGGGCCTAACATTAAAAAATATCAAAATTAATCATTAATCATACCTTGATTGATACAATAACAGTGATATAGTTTCAATGAAACAATTTAAAACATGAACGAAAACCCACCAGTTGTAGAGTTTCTTAACAGAGAAAGTTGCATTACCCAACAATGACGACAAAAGATTATGGTCAGACAAAAACATATGCGTATCATATTGGCATTATTCGATGTCGTAGTAAATAAGACTCGAATGAAAAAAGCACATTTATAGGTAATTTATTTTGATATTTAAAACTGATCATTTTTATATTAAAATCAAATTACATGAAGATCCAGATTGAAATGACTGTATATAATGAAATCACTGCAATAATGTGATTATCTGTGTTTTTTCCACAATGAACTTTGTGTTTTGATTTGTCTTTTGTATATTATTATTATTCTCATTGTTTTAATATTAATTTTGCCTGGGAAGCTTCTAATGTTAATTTTAATATTGCTTAGAGATAAATCCACTCAACTACTTAAAAATTGGATTAACTCAAAGAAAAATAGGGCGTTCGACTGGATTTCCATAAAGAAGCTCATAAAAAAGATTCATTTCACTTCATTTAAACAACAAATTCAACTAATTTTTGTGAATTAAAAGTCGGTCTGAAAACAATTTCCCATGTCGGGATGAAAGAAGGTGCTTATTTCTCTAATTATGGTTAATTTAAGTTTAATTTTCTCAAAAAAATTATTTTAAACAAAATTATTTTAATTAATTAAAATTTATTTTTAATTAAAATGTTTTAATTCAAAAATTGGATTTTTAATACTTGAAATGATCAAAAATATAATTAAAAATTATTTAAAATTAATGAAACATTTATAATGTATTTAATTATTTTTTGAAATTATAAAAGAAGAAATTTAATTAAAAATTTTTTATAAATTTTGGATTCAATATTTCAAGTTCAAATGAAAAGATATTAAATTAATATTTCTATTTTTATTTGAATTATATTTGCAGCATAAAATTTAATTTTGGAAATTTTCCAATTATAATTTAAATTATTATTAACAGACAACAATATTATTATTATTATTATTATTATTATTATTATTATTATTATTATTATTATTATTATTATTATTAT
>MQRL01629977.1:0-13775 GCA_001938525.1 Dugesia japonica
GCGTGTTTCATCCCAACTTAATTAATGTTAAAGAAGCATGATTTAATGAATAAACAGAAGATGATTGTATTCAAATTAAATAAGAAGATATTAAAAAATGGACATGAATTGTTTTTGGACGAAAAAGTAATGACTTATTTCTTATTAATATTAATATTAATTTATTGTTTGAAGAGGTACTTCGTGAAATTTTTGAAGATAGCTTCACATTGATAAATGTGAACTCAAAGGATTGGCCACAGCAACAGTACTGGAAAAGAATTAATCGTCTTTTTCAAATAAATGTTGTCAATCAAGTTGTTGAGGAAACCCGGAAAACCTGAAAATAAACTATGACTAAGAAAACCAGTAACAAGTTAAATATTCACTGGATGGCAGTCATTTGAAAAATTAACTGGAGTTGCTATGTTTGTACCGGCGACATTCATCAACCAACAGCATGTCAAGCGTTAGACGTGGTACTATAAAAAGGCTTCAGGATTATTATTTTTCAATGATTTACTTATCTTTTGTGAATCAAAAAATTTTAATCAAAAAAAATAAAAGGATTTACTATTCTTATTGCTACATTTAAAAATTGATTTATTATCACGAAGATAATACAGGAATATTAAGAAGTAATTTCATTTTATTTTATAAATTATCTAATAGGAACTCTATTATAATCCGAGTGACATATGGACAAATGATGATCGCAGAGCAAAACGATTGAAAAGAAATATTTTATTGTAAGAAAATGAAATCACAGCCAAACATTATGTGAAAGAAAATTGAAAGTTATTTAACAAGAAAATGAAATCACGGCCAAATATTTTGTGAAAGAGAGTAAAAAATAATTTATTACAAGATAATGAAAGCATAGTCAAAAATTTCTTAACAGAAATGTAAAATTATTCATTACAAGAAAATGAAAGCAGAGACAAACTTTATGTAAAAGAATGTTAAAAATTATTTATTACAAGAAAATGAAAGCAGAGCCAAATATTCCTTAAAAGAGACTCGAAATTTATTTATGAAGAGTACGAATGGAAGTGATAATAATGGGAGCTCAATCGTCAATGGAATGTAGAATAACACCTTTCTTATTTTATTTTTGCAAATCATTTATTTTATTTGTTGGATTATTTTTGTTTGTTAATGAAGTTAAATTTGTTTTTGACAAAAATAAATTATTTAAAATTTTAGTTTTTTTTATTCTTGTTTGATTAAATAAGCTTTAATTAGTAGCTGATCAGTTCGTCTATTTCACTAAAAGAATTTACTTCAACTGTGGCAGTTTTCTTTTCGTTAGATCAATTTGATTAAACCAATTTCGATACAGTTGAATTTAAACTCGAAGTTACGCAGACTATATTTTAGACATGTGTAGGAATTTTTAAGTCTGAAGTATGTCCTGTTCTGTTGATAATAATACGGTCCGGATTAAGGAATAGATGTAGGGAATTCTTGAGAGAACCTCTGGGGACCGATAACTGACAGGCCACAGGCTGAGGAAACGTAACTTTAAAAAAAATATTTATTTCTTTTTTATCTAATAAATATAGTTTTGATGTTTATGATTAATAATTATTAATAGTAGCAGATAGACAGATTGAGTCGTTATTATGAACGAATAGCGAATGGTAGAATAAGTCTGATGTGAATAAACTAATAGATATTGAATTTGGCGGCTTAAAATTTCGTGTTTTGGTTATGTTTGACCAGTTTAATAATTTAGTCTAAACTGAGCAAGATTCTAAAGTGGATATCATTATCAGAGTGCAAGATCCGATACCACAAAGTCGCGCTGGACCCAGGAAAGAGAGAAGCAAGACACAGAGGTGTCCCAAATACTTGTGGATCCTAGGTATGCCCCTAGATTGAAATAAAATTGATAAAGATGTGGTTTGAACATATATGAGTGTTAAAATCTAAATTGAATGAAAATGTTTGGAAATTTAATAGCAACTTAAATCTAAAAGCCTAGAATCCCAACAAATTTATTAACAGTAACTTAAAATTTACTTGTTAAAAAATATTTAATTATGTTTTTTAAAGGGTTTATTGGATATCATACAGTTTCTATGTATATTTATTTATACTTATAAGTTTTTATATAGTCTCATATTGATTATATGGATTCATACGGTTTCTATAAATATTTATTTAATCCTATAAGATATTTATACAATAATTTTAAGTTATGCAGATACTGCATCTCCTAATATTGTTCTGAAGGCAAGATTGTTTCTAATTTTGAGGAAGTCTTAAAATCGTCAATCTGCCGTCCGTGGGCTAATATTCAAGAAAACACTTGTACCTTAGAACCAAAAATAGGAATTTCGCAGCTTTTTAATCTACCACGCATATCAAAAAATCTATTTTTTATTTTTAAATGTGAAATTTTATTTTTAACCTTACTTTTATTGTAAACATTAATCGAATTTTTATCGGCCTTATCATTTTTAATGGCTGTTTTAGTTTCTTCAGACAGTTACCTCTGTGACATTTATTTAGTAAAATTTTTTAAAATAATCTATTTTTTCTGTTTTCTGTTAATTTTGTCATTGAATTTTAAATTAAAAATCTTGACAAATCCATACTTCGTCAATACACATTCCACTGTAACAGAAAGAACTTTTTCTAAATTTCTAATTAAAAAGTTTTTCTAAATTTCTAATTAAAAAGTTTTTAAAAATTAATAACTTTAATTGTGTGTTAGCGCATTTTTTATACAAATATAAAAATTTTAAAGTATTTGATAAAATCTTACGTAAAATTTTTAATTTATTAAAACCATGATTACAATATAAGCACGAAAAAAGGTTTGTTTTATTGGATTTTTTCTATTAACATTTAATTTAAAATCTGTGAAATTTGTAAATATTAATAGCTTTTCAAGTTAAACTTCAATAATGGGTAAGGATGTTAGTTGGGGCACAATGGAATACTCGAGAGGAGTTATAAAATATGGAATTTCACCTTATGAACAAAGGCCATTCAGAGCAATGCTTCCTCGAGGAATATTCAATTTTTTAAGAGGGTTTAGAGCAAAACTTTTTCCTGTTGGCATACGTAATTAAACTTTTTTAATTAAACTTCATTTAAATCATTTTCAGCTATTCTTTTTTTTACTACATTGTTTTCTTGGGCTTTTGCTGAAAACGAAAGACAACACAAGAAAGCATTTTTGCACCCTGAATTTGTAGATGAGGGTGAAGATGAATGTTAATTAGGACAATGTATGCAATTAAAGTTTAGTTTCAAGTTCATTAGAAAATAAATTTTATTGATTGTATATTATGCATTATTTCTAACGGCTATTTTATTAAATTAAATTTATATTTTGATAAAATTTGTTAGTTTTATATAATAAATCGAATTATGTAAAAATTATATTAAAATTATACTAAATTAAAGAAAACTTATAAAATATTCAGTAATTCATACCCAACTAATGGAAACTTTATCCCAACTTTATTTTGTTGAAAATTTCATCAAATATTAATGTTTAGTATTGAATTGGAAATATTTATTTAGTATAATTAAAGAGCATTTTTAATTTTGATTTTATTTCAAGCAACATTTTATTTTACAATAAGAATTATTGCGAGAATAATGAGTGATCGTATTTGATTAAAATGTTATTTTTAATATTTCGAATTTTAATAGATTTAAATAGAAAAACTTCTGGAATTTATTTGATTAAAATTTAATTGTTTAATTTATTTAATTATTATAAGTTACAATGATTTTAAAATTGTATTATTTGATTAATATTTGTTCATGTTTCTTCCTGTGAAGTCTATAAATATAACCTGTTCCTACTGTTTTCCATGTAATGTGATGTTCTGGTGAAATTGTGTGTTGAAAGTGTAATAAAATTCAAATAATTAGGAAGAAATGGTCTTTTAATCTTTATTACTTTGAATGTTTGTGTTGAACCAAATGATTTCTAAGTAAAATTATTTTTCGGAAATAATAATATGTATAAATCAGCGAATTTGAATTTTAAATTTCAATTAAATCGATTATTAATATTTCAAATATAAAATTATTAAAAATTAAATCGACACAATGCTATTCTACAAATTTTATTTGAGAAGATTCATACCATTCATTCTGACTGGCTTCTACTAAAAGATCAAAAAAGAGCATTGACTAATTCACCTCTTAGAGTAGATCTTCAAATAGAGAATAAAGTTAAAAAACTAGTTTTTCTGCTTGACGTCAAGACGCCATATGATGTCATTTCTGCTATGGAAAATGCAAATATAGAAAAATACCTCCAGTCAGAAATTCATAAACTTCTTCCTCATTGGAAGGTTCACCTCGATACCTTCATCGTTGGATGCTTAGGCAGTTGGCAACCCAAAAAATGACGCAATCCTCAAATAACTGGAATTCTCAACGAAAAATGTATATGAAATCAAGCAAAAGTGTATTGGTGTGCACATACATGGAGAAAGCACAATACATTCGATGCAGCTAGTTCCGAAAAAATTGTAAAATCAAACCAAGTCTTAATCATAGAAGAAGAACAAGAACAAACAAGGAAGTGAACAATAACTTTACTCAAAACCAAAAAATAAGTAAAAATTGATCAGGATATAATACAACAATCCAAATCAAACTGTGATCAAAAGACAATTTCAAAACAAAATTATGTAAACATGTTTGTGATCCTCAAGATTTTCTAAAAAATTACTTATTTATAAAAGGTTTTCTGTAGATCAATGACGTTCTTGTTTACGATCTACTTGTACACAATAAAAATGTAAAAATAATTTGAATGAAATAAATTTTTTTATTCTAATAATATAACAAATATCCGACTTTGAATTTAAATCACTAAATTTCAATTATCAGATAAAACATCGACTAAAACCTTCCTAAAATCTGAGGAATGAATTAAACCGGTTTATTTAAATTTATACAGCAATCTAGGCCAATCCAAATTGATCTTTATGTGAAATTTGAGATGGATGTCAATTTGGACATTAAGAATTTGTTACTAATTTTTATGAGAATTTCATACCTTTCAAACCTATCCCATTTTTTATCCCATCTGATCGATTCACTCTGAGGCATCCAAATTGCAAGATCCAATTCTTAAAATTTGACTCTACAATTACTCCTTCATCTTGACGTGATAATGTTACCATTACTATATGCGTACTATTCTTATCAATCATTCCCAGTATATATTTCTTTGTGCCTTTTGTTTCTCTCCATAGTCTACATATGTCTACATACACTACCTCGAAACAACTAAACGTCTCCAATTTCATTGTTACTTCTTTCGTAGCCGAGGTCTCCGCTTTAGCTCTCTGACAGATTTTACAGCTACGTACAACTTCCAGAATCCAGAATGTCTCAACTGTGGTCATTCAAACTTATTCTTCATATATTCTTGTGTCTTTTACACACCCGAGTTACACAATAACTTCTGTATCTCTTGGATCTTATCGTTCATTTGCTTTTCTACAATCCAAATCTTTGTGTTTGTCTTACCTATATCTGTTTTCTTTCTTAGCTTTACATTCAAATCTTCTGAATTTTCACTCAACGCTCTAGTCTTAATCTTTCCTTTCATTGCATCCTTTGTATTATCTGACATTGAACACATAGCTCACAACCTGGTCTCGATAATATATCTGCATTGTGTGAAAAACGCCTTTCCTATACTCTAGTACACTATCTAAACTGCTTAGGTAATTGCCACACGTTTGAAACTGCGATGTTATTGTCTTTTTAGTCGTCAACATAAACGTTATTGCTTTGGGATCTGTCCTTAATGTGAATTTCCGTCCATAATGATAATGTGTAAAATGTACACAGAAAAAGTACACCGCTTACAACTTCTTTCTAGTAATGCAATAACCTTTCTCATGTGTTGACATTGGATGCGACCCATAAGCTTACACTCTTTCCCTACTCTGATTGTCTTTCTAAGATAATACGCTCCTAAAGTTTCAAAACTGGCATCTGTGTTTAAAGTAAAATCTTTGCTCAAAACAGATAAATTAAGAATCGAAGCCGACATTAATGCATCTTTTAAACTTTGTAAAATTTTATGCAGTTCAATAGGTCAATTCAACTTTTTATTACTTGGACCACAGCATATTTGTTCCAATTTTCTGGCCTTTATTGATTACTTCTTTATAAATTTCTGATAATAATTGAAAATTTCTAGAAAGCTACATAGCTTTTTTACGCAACTAAGTCGTCCGAATGATTTTAGGCGTCAATATTTGTCAAACCTGTTCAGACCCCTTTCTTGCAAATAATATATCCCAAAATTTAATTTTACTTTTAATGAACTGACATTTTTCCGGTTATACACTTAATCTGGCCTTTAAAATACTCTCTAATACCACGGCAATGATTTCATAATGTTGTTTCTTACTATTCGAAAAAACATGATGGCATCCAAATATACCATTGCACCTGTAATTCCTCCAATCACTTTTGTCATCATCTCTTGTACTCGGTGCTGCTGCTATCCCAAAAGGCATCCGATTAAAACAGTATTGTCTTTGTTTGGTTGAGTATGTAGTTATTTCTTGGGACTCCTCTTCTAACTCCACTTGGTAGTGGAGCTATTCCTAAATCAATCAAACTAAATAAATCTTGCTCCCTTCAATGTATCCAACATCTCGTCAATATTTGGCATTGAAAAAGCTTGCCTTTTCGTAACTGCATTCAATTGCCTAAAATCAAGACATAACCGAATGTTCTTTTTGCCCTTCTTCCATACACAAATCAACGGAGTGTTCCACTGAGAATTGCACTTACCAATGATTTTATTATCAAATAAATTCTGAATTGCTTCATTAATTTGCCCTTCCAAATGTAATAGTTGCCTGTACGGTTTGATATTTATCTGTTCTCCTTGAGTGTTAATCCTATGTTTGACCAAAGTGTCCTACCCACACCCCATTTGTCGGCCAACTTTCCTGTTTTTACATATTTTCATTAAATCTGAGTCATTCTTAATTCCCACAGTTTCAATCGCTCTATTTAAACGTTCTTCATTCTCCACTTGTCTACCAAATTTTGCATCAATTTTATCTACAATTTTTCCAATTTCATCGTGTTTTTCATTATTAGATGAAATCCAAAAGTCATTTGGGTATCAATAGACCTTATTAACTCCGGCAAACCTTATCTGCTACCACAAAAGTAATTTCTCTGCAATCATCTCCCAATTGAACTAGTAAACTTACTCTTCCTGCGGTTCCTAAAGTACTGTCATTCACATACCGCAACCTCTTATCTCCTTCCTCCAGCTGTGTATCTTTAAACTTCTTTATACAACTCCTACTTATTACATTAATACGGATTCTCACATCTAATAAACATTCTAGCTTAAAATTCTGAATTGTTACTAAAATACGAGGTCTGCGTTGAAATTTGTAATAAGAAATTGTTATATATTTTAGGATATACCTCTTTGACCAATATTTCTTCATGTAAAGTGTGGAAATGTAGCCTGTTCCTAGTGTTTTTTATCTTATGTGTTGCTGTTCTGGTGAAATTTTATGTTTATGTTGAAGGTCTTTGAAGACTTCATTTTCTTTCTGTTTCAAATGCTCCTTAATTCTTTGGATGGGTCTACATATTTCTATTATATTATATTGATTTTATAGATTACTTTCCTCATTTTCTGTATCTTTTTTGTCTCCCATATGTCTCATTCCCGAATAATCATAACAATTTCCCACCCCATATTCCTTACTATTGCATCTTCCGCATCTCAATTCCAGACACCACCTTCTTATGTGTCCTACTTTCCCACATCCAAAACATCTGACAGGTCGTCTTTTTGGACACTCTCTACTCCTTTCTATGACGCCACCAAGATTCCCTTATTTCTTGTACTTGACAATTATCTCTCCTGTGATCAACTTTGCGACATATTCAACATTCCAATTGTTGATTTGATTTAATTTTGATTTGGATTCTGAAACTCTTTATTTACAATCTTCGCATAACTCTGAATAACATTAATTTGTTCTTTCTTTTTTTCCTCTCGGTCTAACAGTTTTTCTTCCAGTTTTTCTAATTTTCTTAGAACCACTTCTTCCTCAATTCTTCTATTCCCGAACAAAATACTAAACTTTTGGCGAGTAATTTCTCTTTTGTAAAGTCTTTGTTATCAAATATTCTGTCGATCAGATTCTCCACTTTCTTTACATATACGCCAACATCTAATTTTTTCCTTTTAAAATTTACTAAATACTGAAAATCATCTACTATATCATTTTCTTTTTCATCTACGAATTGTAGTCTCGATTGAAATTCTTCCGTTTTCTTTGCTGTTTTTAAATAATCTTCTACTAAATCTTCATCCAGTAAACAAAGGAATAGTCTATTCTGTTCTTTTTCTGGTTGATACCTTTTGCATCAAAATAAAATTCACGTCTTAATAAATTTTACAATTTCTTCGCCCTTACAGAATACCTTGTAAATAGACGTACGGTGATCGAGTCCGTATTTCCCGCTGCCACCATGTGAGGAATACACACCTCATTAATAATACTTTTTTTCTTTGTATACATTACAAAAAATATACTGAAAACCATGATTAAGAAACTTTTGAATAAAATACATTATAAAAAATTATAATTATTTATTACAAATAATTTATTATAAAAATAATTATTATAATAATAAAAAGTTTAAAAATATACAAAATTTACTTTCTTCTAAAATCTTCTCAAAATACAAATTTTTGCCAAACAACTTTACAAAATTCAAATATTAAAACAACTTAAAGATTCTCCTTTTAAATCATTTTTAAAAGTTTTCCTTATAGTCAGCATGCAACCTATAAAAATCTAAATATTCACCTTTTCCAATAGACCTACATGCTGGACATATGTAATACTTTTCCTCATATAAACACTGACCCTAATATTTCTCCATAATAAAATTGTAATCGTCTTTATGAGTCCAATTCACACAATAATGTTTGAACATTGTACAGCATTCTAGAAAAAGTAAATTATATAACATGTTATTAAATTAACAAAATATTCCTAAAATCATGAAATTTATTCAACAAATTAAATYATATTTAAATTATTAAGTTAAAATAATTTTTAAAGATTACTATTAAAAATTCATTTAAAAAATTACCAAAAAATATTATAAGTCCATTTAAAAAGTAACATAAAATTAAAAAATTATAAAATAAATCAAAATTAACTATTATCATAAATAGAAGCTGCAACAACAGAAGCATCATAATTCTAAAATAAATAATTTTAATAACTATTAAGTATTAATAATAAATTTACTTTAATTAAACTCTTCCTCTTCATACCTCTTCCGCTTTAACTGTAATTATTATATTTCTAAAATAAAATTAATAGCTATTAAATAATAATAATAAATTTACATTATCCATCATTAAACGTGTCAAATTCATATTTTGATTATTGTTCATAACCTGAGAGCAATCAATTAATGCAAATAATTAGTTTACCTTTTCTTTGCTCAACAATGTTCTCAAAATGTTTATCTTCCTAATTTAAATAAAAATAAATGAATAAATAAATGAAAATAACAAACTTATGTATAAGAAATTGTGGCTTTTAATATAGTTTTATGAAAATTGTGAAAAAATTATGAAAGTAACTACTTTTATACAGAGGCGTAACTGGGTTTTCGACACACTTAGCTAATTTATTTTTGGCGCCCTTGACAAATTTCAGCTTTGTGACTTTTACAATTGTTAGAAAAAAATAAAAGAATTTCTCTTATTTTATTTGTGACAATAATTACGTTGTCTGACAGTGACAGTCATACAACGTGGGTATCAAAAATGCAAAAGACAGGAACAATACTAATTTACAGTTTATTATTTACTAAATAATACTAAATAAATTGGTGGATAAAACTGGATATTGTTGCGTTAATACAAACTACAGCAAAACTTGAAGTATCATGTATTATAAATAAAAACAATAGTGTCAACGTGTCATACTCACTAACTCATACATAAAGATAGAAACTCATAATAAAAAGTAAATTTAAGTAACACTACACTGATACATATTTCTTGATAATTGATGTTTTTTGATAATGGTATGGAACTAGCATTTAAATGTTGAAATGTCGAACTATATGTTTTATAATTACCAATATATTTATCTCCATTTTTAAATGCAATTAGAAGAACATATGGCAAACGACGATCGTCAAAGATTTATTCCTTTGATTTATTTATAGTTTCAATCAATTTATTTTGAATATATGTTCCATATCTACATTCAATTTTGAAATTATTAAATGAAAAAATTGCATCCTTAAAAAGCATATGCAACATATAGTTACTATGAATTGCATTATTTTTATTATTCAAATATTTGCCTGTCTTATCAACTATCCTCACTTGAATATACAATAAAGTATCATTCAAATCCAAATATTCAGTTTGTGATCAGTTTAAAAAAAAAACTCTAAACTCAGAGACTGAATTCCTTGGAAACATATCTTCAAACAAACCAAATTCAAAAACTGCTTGTGGAGATGGAAGATCAGAAATACATAATTCAGTATTACCACAAATCATTTTCAAACATTGTTCCATGTCCTCTCTTTTGTTTGTTTATACGTGAAACCTTTGATCTATTACGTATTCTATTAGTTTGTTAAGATTAACTTGTTATCATTTTTCTTATTTTAGTTGGTATCTTATTAAATATACTTTCTGGTAACATGTTTGCGATTTTTCGGATCAAATTAGTTACTCCACTAGGTAACAAAGACTATATTACCAAGTTAAGCTAATGCATTATATTTCAACGTTGGTAATATTTTTTCATTATTAGCCATTACATTAAATTTACCCATTGTTCTCAACCACCCGGATCCATACAGTTTTTCTACAAAGTAAGGTAATTTTCCACCAGATTGACTGTTACTATNCAATGATACAGTATCAAGGTTAATCATTTATTTTTCGAAAATGTAAAGTTAAATGCGTTTTTGAATCTTTTTCCATTATTATGATGTATATTAATTTCTATATTGTTTATACATGTTGTTGCAATTGGTAAATACATTGAATTCTCAACTATTATTTGTACTACTTCATCATTTTCATGCTTTTCTATCCATACCGATTTCAATAGAGGAACATTAACATTTCCTACAATTATAGATTCAACAGTACTACTATAGATTAACATTTGCTGATGTTTTTGTAGTTTAGATTTACTTACTCTTTTGAATTGCAAGTCCGGAATAGTAACCATTTCTCTTCGATAGCAAAGATGCAAAAATTGAAATAAAAAGAACTTTAGATGGGCGAATAATTACTGGTATCATGTTATTGAAAGCTATCAAATTCCCATTATCAAGAGTATTAGGTATACGTGATTTAACTGAAGCAAAGGGTTTTGACAAACCTAATCTCCAAAAATGTCAGAGAGCCTACCGAATTGACTATTTGGCAAGGCAGATCATTCCAAATGAAGATTTACCTATTACAATGTATATAAAATCAAAAATAGATGCACACCTATTGCAAATAATTTATTTAAAAATTAGAAACGACTGGGTAGACTATATTACATCTGATCCAATAGACGACATCCCTCAATCCATAGTAGAAAATAAGAATAGGCAAGAAAATCTGGCAAAACTCAAAGACAAAAATATTCTAACCAGATTTTTTGATTGAAAGGTACCAGAAGACGAATTGAAACCACCCACAGGGGTAAAACTACTGAGAGTAGATGAAATGGATATCGATGGAAAACCCTATAAAAATATAAAAGAAACTTCTAACGGTAATGATTCAAAGAATACTTAAAATATTCTACACAAAAATATTTACCCTGGGATTGAAATAGTAAACGTTGTGAAAGCTCCATCACCAAAGAATGACGAAGAACCAGCTACAATTATTAAAGAGGAACCAGTAGAAGAAGAAACAGTGAGAAAAGCAAGAAGGCTACCCTCATCAAGCGAAGGGAATTTTCTCAAATATAGTAATCACGTTAAATTAAATAGTCCCGATCCGATTTTTCCCCGAAAATCACGTGCAACCTAAAGAAACTGTCTTGAGGTTTGTAATAGAAAAAACGCAAATCACACAGCCATCGTAGAGAGTAGTCACAACAAGAGACTGTTAGAAATTAACGGACAAGAATGCATATATTCTCCTGTGGTAATAAACAAACGAGAGACCCTCTAGTTATCTCCTATGATTTCGCATCACGACAAATGTGTGATAACAGACCACGACATATACCAAATCCATAACAGCCTCAACGCAACACAAGCAATACGCAACAACAATAATGAGAACAATATCAGTTAGTGCTAGCCCCGTTCTTTATTATTGTATTTCTATCATTTAATGAAATCCACAGTAGTTTCCAATACTTCCCATTATAATTCACCAATCAGCCAATCTTGTTTATCAAGTTCAAAACGCGAACCATAGCGATACCAGCTACTTCCGNTCGTCGTTCACACTCAATCATCAATTATATTGATAACAGACATTTTAATTTATTAATGTGACTGTGGTTCTTGTGTTTTGCACCATTTGACATCAAACATTTGATTTTTTGATATTAACTGTGTATTGAATATTATATCATTTTATTCATTGTGTTTAATATTTTAGACAAAACATTTTTGTGGGGAAGGTATATTAGGATCATAGGTAAAAAACCTTATTTAAAAAGCTTTTTTATCAAATTAATTGTTTTAATAAATTAAGTTCATAAATTGACTTATTAATAATAAGAATAATTACTATTTTTAACAGTTTGTTTTAATATTTCATTTACTTAAATTCAAGGATTCACAATATTAAATTTATTATATAACTTTCAAAATTCATTAAAATAAAATTTGATAATAATTCTATATTTCGACTTTGTCTTCTTCAGGAATTGAGTTTGATCAAAGTTTATTCCTGAAGAAGACAAAGTTGAAAATATAAAATTATTATCAAAAAGCAGAAAAACAAATTTTGATCGAAATTTTTATTTTAATGAATTCTGAAAAACGATTAATGATTACGTCCAACAATTATTCTTGTAAGGCATACTTACCTCTGAGTTACCTAAATTCATATTAACAAATAACGAATAATTAATAATATTTATTCTACAACAATTATTAAAATCGTTTACAAATTACTTAATAAAAATTACAAATTATAACTCAAATATTACAATTTACAAACTTTCTAATTACGATATATTACAGAAATATTACTTACACAAATTCTTATACAATAAAATGAAAATAACTTACAAAGATATTAAACGAAATATTTGTCAAAGATTAAATCCAAAAAAACTCTTAATTTGAATTTCGCATGCTTTTCAAAATCTTCATTTAAAACACTCACAAAATTTTCTATTTATTCTTAATTTTCCTCACAATTCTAGAAATAATTGTAATTGTAAAATAATTTTCAAACCTCATATAAAAAAAATCTGATTATTTAAACATAAATAACATCGCATTTTGACATTTACAAAATTCTAAATTATAGTTTCACATAAATCTTCACCATCAAATAATAAAAATAATAAACAATTACAAATCAAAGCAAACTCATTTAAAATGATCAATAATTAAACTTTTACAAATGTTTTATTAAAAAATGTATTGAAAAATCTATTGAATCATTTGAATCGAATAACATTAATTTCTTTCATAAAAAAGTTTTATCAATAAAATTAATCTCAAAAAAATATCTAAAATAATTTATCTTTAGTGAAAATAATTGATGTGCATGTTCAAAATATGACCAGTCA
>MQRL01630713.1:4593-14796 GCA_001938525.1 Dugesia japonica
TGTATGGAATTGTAAACGGATAATGACATCTACACGTTTTTCAAAAATGGGATAAGATGAGGTCTCACCTTTGTAAAGAAACGTTATGTTGTTTCCAATGAAAATACTGAGTTAATATATATTGATATCAATAATTAATATATTTGAACATTGATCCAGATATTGAGCTATAAAGACTTTGAGTAGATTTAATCGTGTTTAGATGAAATATTAAAAATAATGTTTCTGATTCGGATAAACCCGAACTGCCAAATAGCAGTTTTCTATAAAAACCGAAACCATAATAACCGTTTTTGGTTTTATTTGAAAACATGTAGGAAAAGAGAAGTTTTTGCATGAAAAGAAAATAGTTATTTGCATCTGTAAGGGATTAAAATTTGGTCATAATTGACCGATATGAAATATTTGAAAAATATCACGAAACGTTTGAAAACCCGTGAAAATCTGGAATTAACCGAATTGGCTACATGTTTATTAGATAATTCAAAATTTAGAAACAAAGTCTGTTTTAATATTAGCCGATAAGTTTTTTAAACAATTTTATCCCGATAACAATAAGATTGAAGGTAAATGTTCAACAAATTCAGAAGAAATAGAGGAAGTGATCAATTCAAACTATTCCCGGCAAGACGAAGTTCAAAAAGCCATTCAAGAAGTATTAAACTAATATACTTAAAGGGAAATCAGTCGCACTTCAAATTCTATGAAACAGGAGAGTAAATAAATAGTGGCAGTCTGTAGCAACACACATTCATTACCCCCTCACCCCCGTGTGTAAAAATTATTACATAACTTTTCCAATGCAAATACTCAAAGACATACATTTGTGTGTATTATGTAATTATTACATAATGGCATAAAATTTATGTTATTTAGGTGACAACGCATATTTCTGTATATTACGTAACAATGACGAACCTATTATGTTCTAAAGATTTAGCCCGAAATTGCTGAAATAAATCATCCAAAAGAAAAACATCAAGTTTCAAATAGACCAACATATAGTCTAAAAAATTCTTACAACCGCAAAATTCCATCATCTCAACAGCTTCCAGGTAATTTTCCTCCGTAACTACATCCCAAATTGGTGGTAATGACAATATTTCTTTTAAAATCTCTAAACTCTTTGCAAAGTTATAAGGAAAAATCCCTTTAGTCTTAATAAGTCGACTATCCTTAAACTCCTTTGATGTTAATGGAGTTGAATTTATTGTCTTAACAGCAGCATTAAGTGAAGAGTTTATAAATTGGTAACTACCTATAAACTTTACTGATACGTTTGATATATGTGCAGTCAAACTCAAGAATTTTTCACTTGTAAGTGGAATGTAAGAAATCTCCCAATTTAAAAAGTTACTAAGTCCATACTTAACAATATGATGGAAATCGTATTCCTTCAAATTATGAAATACTACCGGAAGTTCAAACCTTATTTTCCTACTTATATTACATTTGAAACAAGCAGCTTCTCTATATTTACCAGTGAAATGATCATGGTTTTTAGAGTATTTTTTTTTATTGATTTTCTACATAAATAACATATTGTAGATCTTTTAAAACTTATTTCATGTGTAATTATAATCGACTTTCTATTATTTTTCTCATAATAAGGTTGGACAATGTTTTTAGTAAAATATTCAATTATTTGCAAGAAATCGGTAATCATAGCGGATGAACTGATAATACTTAACTTCATTAGTAAAATTATTTACTAATAAAGTCCAGCAGAAATTGGTTCATGACGTTGAAAATATTTAAGATCTTTTGTCAAAACTGATTCAAAATCAGCATAAATTAATAAATTAGGAGTGATCATCTTAGAGTAATCATTAAATAATAATTTTTTCTCACCAGGCATTCTATACAACGTGGTACCAGTTTGAACTCTTTCACAAAAAGGTTCATGTTTTTGAAACGCAGTCTTATTCCTAAACCCATTCAAGCAATTTGGACACCAAGTAGATCAGATTTGCGTATCATTCTTGCTTACATTTCTATTCATAAGTCGATTTAAATTCATTACTGTAGTGTAATGATATTTATCCTTATTTTCTAGCAATAAAATATTAATGTTTTGTCCCCCTTCAACTTTATTCTTATGTATTATATCCAAATTTGGATGTTTCATAATTAATTCATCATCCTCACAATCGTCAACAAAAACAGAATTCCAAGACAAAATATTTATAGAAAGTCCTGGGTTTTCCTTTTCAAACTTTGAATATTAGCCAATCTCATTGGTATGTCAGAATGGTCAAATTTTAATTCACTTAAGTACTCTTTATATTCTCGCGATAGCTATGGTTTTTGTCAATATCTTCTCGTTTAAGTATTGCAAGAATAATATACACAAAACATAGACCATCAGTATTTTTCACATTAACTATTGCTTTTTTATTTTTGAAATCATTTGTAGTATCAATCTAGCTACTTCTAAAGAGTTTACTGATGTTTGACACTTTGGTTAATTTAATAAAAATTTCTAAAATTCAGTTTAAAGTCCAAACTACTACCTAATTCAGATCTAATAACTATTTTCTAGTTTAATTGTTTAATCCCATCATCAAAATCGTCATCAGTCAAAAGAACAGCCCTATTTGAAAGCCTACAAATCTTAACTTCATCGTCCTTAACAAATTTAAGTTCAATACCAAATTAAATTTTTACATTTTTCATTTCTTTAATTAAAGAAATTTATAAGAAATCAATATAAAAAATATAAGAAATTTTATAATATAAGAAATATAAATTTAAAATATAAATTGAAAAATTTATAAAATTAGAAATTTATTAAGAAATCAATAATTTTTCAATTACTTTTTCAGTTAACATAATTTCTCTCATTTTATAATTAAAAACATCTAATTTTAATACTCGATAATATTTACGTAAGTCTGTTTCAACAATCGGTTCATCAAGATTAAGATAACCACCAACTTGGTTTTCCTGTAAAACCTTATGCAGAACAGCTTCTTCATCACCTATTTTCTTATTAAAACCAATAGAACTACCATTTAGATTAACAGTCGGATCATTAACTGAATTAACAGCCAGATCAACTACCGGATCCGCAACTGGAGCAACAGCATCTTTAGAAGAAGCAAATAGATCAATAGTCGGATCATTTACTGAATGAACAATCAAATCAACAACTGGATCCGTACCTGGAGTATCAAAAACCTCGACCTTAAAGATTGTTTCATCATCGCTAATAACTATAACATCAGGCTCTAATTTTAATTTCTTACTGGGAGGAAAAAAATTACTAATAAATTTATTAAATAATTCTTTTTTATTAAATTCAGTTAAATCCTATGCATGCGATTTGTAAAAGTCTTCAAATGATCTTATACTTAATGTGTTGCATGTTGGACATATGTAATATGCCACTTTGTTATAACGGCGACCATAATACTTCACCATGACAGTATGGCAAGAATTATTATGTATTGAATTACCACAGTAATTCTTGTATGGCGGACATGGTTCTACAAAAAGTATGTTAAATTTTATATTTAAAAATAGCAAAAGAATAATTGAAAATCATATTAATAGATAAATAATAAAAATAACAAGATGATAATAATATAAATAATAAAGTGTTAATGAAAATAATAATATTAATAATAATGATAATAATAATGATAATAATAATAAATAATAATAAAAATGCTAATAATAATGATAATAATAAATAATAATAAAAATTATACTAATAATAAAAATAATAATAATAATAATAATAAAAAATAATAGTAAAAATAATAATAATAATGATAAAAATGATAATAATAAAAATAAAATGATAATAATAATAAAAAGATAATAATAATAATGATAATAATATTAATAATAATCCAAATGATAATAATTAACAAATCCTATCTTTTAACCTGCTTTTACCTCGTAATTGGAAACATTTAATTCAAAATTGGATGCATTTAATCCGAAAACAGATGCATTTTGCACATAATTGAAGGCATTTGATCTATAATTTGGTAAAGATTGAACATAATAAGGCATATTTATCATAAAAAGAATATTTTTATAATTAAAATTAATTTAAATTAATTAAAAAATTAAATTTACTTGATTAAATAATCTTTTCATTGGTTACTATTGTGACCATTATTATTAGTATTGTTAATTTGACTATTGATTGTTGATCTAAAAAATAACATTTAMAATTAAAGAAAAAGTGGTGGAAAATAATTACTGATTTTCAAAAATATGATGAAATGTAACGTTTGATTTGTTTATATACTAATTGAATACACACTTAATTTAATTGATACGATAAAAAAAATAATTTTCGTATCAATTCTTAATAATATAAATGAAAATTTTAATTAATCTTTAAATCAAATTAAATAAAATTTTAATTAATCTATAAATAAAATTAATTAAAAATTCTATATACTAAAACTTTACAATAAAACTTAAATTTACATTAAAACTTAAATCTACTACAAAAATTTAAATTAAACTTAACAATAAAAATATTCCTAATAAAACTTGCACAGTACAATACATTTATTTAATACGAAATTGCATCCGCCATGCTGTTTTCATATTAGGCAATGTTGACCACAGGCTTTCGATAGCCATTGTTGATACTGTGTTCTATTATAAATAATAGACTTAGATAAACTTGATAGTTGCCAGACTAGTATTGATGGATAATAAAATCCAAATGAATCAAATACTAGAATATGTTCCGGTTTATAATAAACCGCTAACCAATATGCACATCCGAGATTTGAGCTCTAAGTCTTGATCACCAGTGTTCTATTGACTGAAATATATGGAATTTTGTCTAATGGAAATACTCCTAACCAATCTGATTCTAACCATTCTTTTCCGATTTTATCGATCTAAATTGAACTTATTAAAAAAATTAATTATTTAAATAATAAAATCTTACTTCATTTTCTTAAAATTTTGTAACAGTGAGATTGTTTAAACCAAAATGGATTGTTTAAAGAAATAATTTTCTCTTGACAGTAATTTAAATCTCGTTTTCAGAAACTCCATAAATTATTGCATATGCTGGTGATGACAAAGGTGTTTCAAATTTTATATCTAACTTGAGATTTCAATGCATTGGTAATTGACTCTGATTAATATCAAAATCTGGAGCTAGCACAAAGGTGAAAAATGGATATTTGGTCTTAAAATCTTCAAATGTTATTCCACAATTCTTGTTAAGATATCCCAAGTTCCTAACTATTGATTACATATATGATGTACTATAATCACCATTTTTAAAGTCTTGCGTGTAAGTCTCTCTGTACCCGCCGTTTCTTGATAGAGTTAATGATGTAACATTGAAATTATCGAAAAATGAGCTTTGTATTTTAAAGCTTCCTTTATATCGTTCGCCATCTTGAAATGCAACTAGAATAAAGTTTGACAATCGAAGATGTCCAAAGATTTGCTCCTTATTAAACGATGAAATGTCTTTACTAATTGCATATGATACAATTTCATTGGGTTTTTAGGATAAATAACATTTTGTGTTGTTAATCCAATTTGATGAGCTGTTAGTACTAATGAATCTACTTGAACTCTTCTTACCATTAGTTTTGCATCCAATAATTTATATTTTGGTTTATCAATATGGGATTTTAAACACATTCTAGGGTTTGCTCTTTTCAATCGAATTTGAGCATTACTACCTGGAATAAGATTTTTTGGTTTATCCATAAAATCTATTTACAAAGGACCACATAGAGACCATGGTTTTGATGATTTAATGATTGTTTTTCTAAATTCATTCTTTAAATAACCAATTGCAGTAAGACATAGATCCTTTGTATCTCTATTATAATTCAAAATAGTTTCAATTAATGCTTTGGGAATATAAGTTCCATTTCCACCTTCAACTTTAATATTATTTAATTGAGGAATTACATCTTAGAATAGAGTATGCAACATGAAACTCCCAGGTACTACATCAGACTTTGGTTCCAAATCCTTTCCATTCTTGTCTACTATTTTTACTTGAACATACGATAGATTATCATTCAAATCCAAATATTCAGTTTGCAATCCATTTAGAAAAAATTCTACATCATTTCTTTTTTCAAAAATATTATTCATTGGAAACACATCTTCAATAACACCTTGAAGTGATGGTCAATCGAAAATACATAATTATGTTTTTCTACAAATCATCGAATATGGTTTTACAACTTTTCAATCGTTTGTTTATACTTGTCAAGATAGAACTCTTACGTTTTATTCCACGACCTTTAAGATTTTCTTCATTCTCAGGTTTTGACATAATTTTTGAAAGTTCTCCAGAATCCACAAAGTTGTTAAATTCATTCATTCCATTTGTTTTGAGTGATGGTAAAATTTTTGTTTTATTATTTATTACATCCTGTGCGGTTTTCATTCCAATTGCACGTCTAAGAACAGGTAAAGTAAATCGACCAATTGTTGGCAACCATCCAGACTCAAACTCGCTTCCTACAAAGTATGGCAATTCTCCATCAGTTTGACTAGTACTATAAAGTGTAATAATATCGGGATTAGACATTTAATTTTCAAAAATCTAGAGTTAAATGAGGTTTTGAGTCTTTAGCAAAGTTGATAAATTCTCCGCTATTACTTCTTATATTGATTTCTATATTGTTTATACATGGAGTGGCAACTGGTAAATACATTAGATTCTTGACTATTATTTGATTATCGTCATAATTCTCCAACCATACAGATTTCAACAAAGGAACATTAACATGGCCAACAATTATAGGTTCAACAATATTACATTTGATGAGGATTAGGGATTAATTTTGGAAATTTAACACCAATGAATTCAGTATGGAATATATTTCTATAATCACGAGTATATATTTGTTTGTCTTGATTTTTCCAAGAAATTTTCGAAAGTAACACTTTTAACATTTTCCAACAACGAAAATCGGAATGGTTCATCATCTTTTATAGTAAGTGTTTTGAAAACATACTAAACAACTAAATTTATCTAAATTCGATATGTAATATTCATTTTGTAAAGATATGAATTTATCAGTTTTTTTTGGAAAAAACTAATTTTATTTTCAAAACATCAATTGATTCATCATTTTTAAAGTCTTGGTATTGTATGATAGAATCTCTATCTATATCATTTCTTAAAGTATTAAATCCAAATCTTTTGGAGTCTTCTAAATTGTTAAATATTACAACATAATAATGATGCTTTAATGTGATTAACAATGATCTTTTATCAATTACCTCCAAATCAACATCATGAATCATCAATATTTTTTCTTTGATTATTGATTATAATTTCTACATTCCTTTCATAATCATCACCTTTTACATATTTGATGTATGATTTGTTATATAATTGAAAGGCTGAATATATAAAAGTAAAGTCCATTAATGCTACTTCCCATTCAAGTTAATAGGATTATCTAGTTCAACTATGAAATTACTAGCATTATTATCCGGATAAATACGAGGACAGCCATTACTAGGTAAAATTGTATAGAAATTATTCATGCTGTTCATTGTTAACTAATTGAGATGCAGATATCCAAGTAGGTTTTTCGTAACCATGCCACTTTACATATATTTGTTTATATTTACCAGTTCCTTTTGACTTTATAATCTTTTCCATTCTAAATACTGTTGATGGTACCATGACTAGTATTTCTTGTTCATAGAACTTTCCAACAATAATATTTTCTTCATGATCTTTAATCACATACATGATTGGATTCTACTTGATATTGATTTTTGATATTTGAAACCTTTCATCACTCCAATTACTATTGAAATTCTTGATGAATGACGAAGATGATATCTTTGATTTCTTACATGATCACCAACTTTATATTTTGGTTTCATAATTGCTTTTGGTTTTTGTTTGAATAACCATAATTTCATTGAATTATCAGATGATATATCAACAGGTCTTGCTCTATTTAATCCCTTGTGACTTGTATGATTATAACTGCTGATTACTTTCGGTAATACATGTATCCATGTCTTATTACCAGTATGCACAAAGTACCTTCTCAATGCATCTCTCAATGTTCGATTAAATATTTCAACATATGCTGCTTTGTATTGTAAAAACACAGAATAATGGTTAATTTTAAGATGATTAATAATATTCTTAACTTTTGAATTATAAAATTCTTTTTCTAAATCAGACTGCAAGTTATCTGGATGTCTATCTTTAAACATTATATTGACTGCAGCTTCTATTTCATTAGACTACTTTGATTTTATGAGTATAGCTCTTGCAAATCTACTAAATACATCGATACATGTTAAAATATACTTATAACCTTTATTAGTTCTTGAATACAGAATCATCTCAATCAAATCCATTTGACATAAATCATCAATCCCATATGCTTTATACGATCTTGTTGGGAATCCTTTCAACATTGGTTTGCTCAGGCTGTACGCTAAATGGTTCAATAATCCTTTTTTTGTTTGGTTTATTGAACTTTTTGTTGCTTTCCATAACTTCTCCACTCATTTGAACCCTGCTAAATTTTTCGGGTCTGTCTATATTGTTTCCATTACAACAGTTTAAGATACATTTCAGATACATTTGTGACAATGAATCTAAATTGCGGATTGTTTATAATAAATTTGTTAATCCTAATGCTACCAATGCTTTCAGTATAATGCAGCAATGAATTCACCCTTTTGTTTATAGATTATTTTTCTCATTAACTTCTTATTCCAAGTTTTAATAATTGTAAGCAACGGATTTTTATGATGTTCTAAAACAAGTTTTTTATCTTAGTTAAAAATTACATTTCTTCGAACAATATTTACAACAATCTCTAATAAATCATCAATAACAAACTTTGGAAATTACTGCAACATTTTCATTGTAGACTCTTTTGAAGCCTTTAACAATAATTTTAAATAAGAAAGACTTTGTTAAAATGAAATAATATTTATTAATTAACACATTTTTAGATTGTTTATAGCTTTAACTATTTACCGGCTATTTGAATCTTTATCTTTTCATTCTATTTTTGGTATTTTTGACTGTCCTTTGTTCACATTCTTTGTTTGCTCCTTGTTTGCAAGCTTTGTTTGCTTCATTGATTTCTTTCTTGCTTGTCGTTTTATCAACTTCTTTATTGATTTCTTTATTGACTTCTTTATCAAATTGATATCGTTGAAAACAATGATATGCGTATAATCATTTTAATTAGTCATGTGATTGCTAACCTGTTTAATTGTATGTGGATTTACTAAAACCTTAGAAAATTTAGTCATTTTGTAAAATAATCAACATACTTTTTTATTGTTTATAAACTGTAACCCCATTTAAATTGAAAATTTTAAGTCGAACTCTAAGTTCATCTGGACATTGCTGTGTAAAATCAAGAAATATATACCCACGTGGAATTGCTGTCGTATCGTTAAATGAATCCAATAGAAATTGTCGTTTATTTGGATACGCTTGTCTTGCTAGAAAATCAGCAACAGTTTGATCTCTTGGCTTTTTAAATAAAACCAAGTATTGAACATTTACATTANGAGTTCTATGATCACCACCTGATAGAATAGATTTTCTGTAATGAATATCACAGTAACACCGCAATGTCTTGATAATTTTGTGAATAAATTATTAAAGTCCTTTTCCTTATTAGCTTCTTGATACAGATCATCAACAACGATCACATCACCTGTTTTCAATCTCTTGCTCCAATTGTCATCAAATCCATTAATAATTGTCATTTGAAATCACAAAATGCTGATTAACTCATTCCATGCTCCTCATCCACATCTCCATGCCAATATATTTTATTGAATTTTGATTTGAATAAGTTTGATTTCAATAATTTACACACAAACAAGGTTTTCCCACTACTACTTGGTCCAAAATTTGATATACAGAATCATTCTTTAATTCCATTATAATTCATGCTTGCTTAAACGTATCAATCAAAAATAATATTGTTTATACAGGTATAAATACCTCTTCAAAAATTTATTATTCATAAATAATGATTGCAAATATTAATTATAGAGGAAAAGTTGATGAAGAAGTAACCAGAAAAATGAGATTTCTAATTGGAAAACTTGCTCAAGCTGTAGAGAAAACAGACAAATATACTTTTATATTCTTTCAATCAGGAAGCTGTAGAATCATGGGATGTAAGAAACTGATAACACCAAAGGATTTAAAGTATAATATCCAAAATCTTCAATTAC
>MQRL01630841.1:5080-16493 GCA_001938525.1 Dugesia japonica
TATAATTATTATTCACCCAATGATATTTAGTTATAAAAGACTTAATGCTATATAGTTATTATTTACTCAATGGTATATAGTTGTAATATACTTAATTCGATATAGTTATTACTTACTCAATGGTATATAGTTATAATTTACTCAATGCTATATAGTTATTATTCACTCAATGGTATATAGTTATAAGTTACTCAATGCTTTATAGTTATCATTTGCCCAATGGTATAAAGTTATAAGTTACTCAATGCTATTAAGTCATTATTTACTAAATGGTATATATTTATAAGTTACTTAATGCTATATAGTTATTATTTACTCAATGTTATATAGTTATACGTTAATCAATGATATATATTTATTATTCACTTAATGGTATTTAGTTATAAGTTAATCAATGCTATATAGTTATTATTTACTTAATGCTATATAGTTATAATTTACTTATTGCTATATAGTTATAAGTTACTTTATGCTTTTAAGTTATAAGTTACTTAATCCTATATAGTTATACGTTTCTTAATGCTATAAACATTTATTATACTCAATGGTATGTAGTTATAAGTTACTCAATGCTTTATAATTATTATTCACGCAATGGTATATAGTTATAAGTTACTCAATGCTATACAAATATTATTTATTCAATGGTCTATCATTATATGTTAATCAGTGCTATATAGTTATTATTTACTTAATGGTCTATTATTTTAGGTTACTCAATGCTATATTGTTATTATCTTTTCAATAATATATAGTTCTAAGTGTCTTATAAGCTATATAGCTTTTATTTACTCAATTGTTTATAGTTATAAGTTACTCAATCCTCTATCGTTATAAGGTAGTCAATGCTATATAGTTATCATTTACTCAATGTTATATAGTTATACGTTAATCAATGATATATTTATTATTCACTGAATGGTTTTTAGTTATAAGTTAATCAATGCTATATAGTTAATGTTTACTCAATGTTATATAGTTATAAGTTACTCAATGCTTTATGGTTATTATTTACTTAATGCTATATAGTTATATACTTATATAGTTATATAAGTATAAAGTTATAAGTTATTCATTGCTATATAGTTATTATTTACTCAATGCTCCATAGTTATAATTTGCTTAATGCTATATAGTTATAAGTAACTCAATTCTATATAGTTATAAGTTACCTAATGCTTTTAAGTTATTTTTACTCAATGGCATATATATAAGTGTCCTAATGCTATATAGTTTTCATTTACCTAATGTTTTGTAGTTATACGTTACTCAATGCTTTAAAGTTATTATTAACTCAATGGTATATAGGTTTAGGTTCTCAATGCTATATAGCTATAAGTTACTCAATGCTTTGTAGTAATAAGTTACTCAATCCTATAAAGTTATAAGTTACTAATTGCTCTATAGTTTTCATTTACTCAATGGTATACAGTTATTAGTTACTCAATGCTATATAATTATTATTAACTCAATGCTATAAAGTTAAAAGATAGTCAACGCTTTATAATTATTATATACTAAATGGTTTATAGTTTTAAGTTATTTAAAGCTTTATAATAATTATGAACTCAATGGTATATAGTTATATACTTATATAATTATATAACTATATAGTTATCCGTTACTCAATGCTATATAGTTATAATTTACAAAATGCTATATAGTTATAAGTTACTCAATGCCATTTAGTAATTATTTTCTCAATGGCGTATAGTTATAAGTTTCCTAATGCTATAAAAATTTATTTACCTAATGTTTTCTAGTTATACGTTACTCAATGCTATATAGTTATTATTCACTTAATGGTATATGGTTATAGGTTTTCAATGCTATATAGTTATAAGATCCTCAATCTAATATAGTTATTATTTACTCATTGGTATATAGTTAAACGTTCCTCAATGCTGTGTAGTCATAAGTTACTCAACGCTATATAATTATACGTTACTCAATGCTATATAATTATAACTTACTCAATTCTATATAATGATTATTTTCTCAATGGTATATAGTTATAAGGTACTAATTGCAATATAGTTATTGTTAACTCAATAGTTTACAGTTATTAGTTACTTAAGGCTATATAGTTATAATTTTTTCAATAGTATACAGTTATAACTTACTCAATGCTTTATAGTTATTACTTACTCAATAGTATATAGTTATAAGTTTCTCAATGCTATATAGTTATCATTTGCTCAATGCTAGAAAGTTATTATTTACTCAATGCTATATAGTAATGAGTAACTCAACGGTCTATAGTTATGTGTACCTAATCGTATATAGTTTTAAGTTTCTCAACGCTAAACAATTATTCTTTACTAAATGGTATATAGTTATAAGTCTCCAATGCTTTATAGTTATAACTTACTCAATTCTACATAGTTATTATTTACTTAATGGTGATTAGTGATAATTTACTCAATGCTATATAGTTATAAGTTACTCAATGGTTTAAACTTATAAGTTACTCAATGCTATACAGTTATTATATACTCAATAATATATAGTTATACGTTAATCAATGCTATTTAGTTATTATTAACTCAATGCTATGTAATTATTATTTACTCAATGATATATACTTAAAAGATACATAATGCTATATAATTATTATTTACTCACTATTATTAAATTAAACATTACTCAATGCTATATAGTAATTATGTACTCAATAGTATATAGTTATAAGTTACCTAATACTTTAAAGTTATCATTTACTCAATGCTATATAGTTAATCTTTACTCAAGTGTATATAATTCTAAGTTTCTCAATGCTATATAGATACCATTTACACAATGGTATATAGTTATACGTTACTCAATGCTATATAGTTATTACGTTTTCAATGGTATATAGTTATAACTTACTTAATGCTATATAATTATTATTTACTCAATGGTATATAGTTATTAATAACTGAATGCTATATCGTTGTTATTTAATCAATGCAATAAAGTAATAATTTACTCAATGCTATATGGTTAATATTTACTCAATGGTATATAGTTATAATTTACTTAATGGTATATAGTTATTATTTACCTAATGGTATATAGTTATAAGTTACTCAATGCTATATAGTTATCATTTGCTCAATGCTATATGTTTATTATTTCCTCAATGCTGTATAGTTATAAGTAACTCAACGGTCTATAGTTATTATGTACTCAATCGTATATAGTTTAAAGTTACTCAACGCTAAATACTTATTATTTACTAAATTGTATATAGTTATAAGTTCCTCAATGATATATAGTTATACGTTATTCAATGCTATATAGTTAGAATTCACTCAATAGTATATAGTTATAAGTTATTCAATTCTTTATAGTTATTATTTACTCAATGGTTAATAGTTATGTACTTATATAGTTATATAAGTATATAGTTTTAATTTACTTAATGCTATATAGCTATTATTTACTTAATGCTATATAGTCATAATTTACTTAATGCTATATAGTTAGAAGATAATCAATGCTTTATAGTTATAAGTTACTCAATCCTTTATAAGTTTAAGTTACTCAATGCTATATAGTTATACGTTACTTAATCGTATATGGTTATAAGTGTCTTATTTCATAATAGTTTTTATTTACTCAATGTTATAAAGGTATAAGTTACTCAATGCTATATAGTTATTATTTACTCAATGCTTTATCGTTAATTATTACGCAATGGTATATAGTTATACGTTACTCAATGCTATATAAATATAAGTGAGTCAGTCCTTTATAATTATTTTTTTTCAATAGTATATATTAATAAGTTACTCAATGCTATATAGTTATTATTTACTCAATGGTATGTAGTTATTAGTTCCTCAAAGCTATATAGTTATAATTTCTTCAATGGTATATAGTTTGTAGTTACTTAATGCTATATTCTTATTATTTACTCAATGGAATATAGTTATATACTTATATAGTTATATAAGTATATAGTTATAAGTTAATCAATGCTATATAGTTATTATTTTCTCAATGCTATATAGTATTTATTTACTTATGGCATTATTGTTTGAAGTAACTTATTGAATTAAAGTTTAAAAATACTTAATCCTTTATAGTTATCGGATACTCAATGGTATATAGTTATAAGTGACTCAATGCTATGTAGTTATTATTTACTCAATTGTATATAGTTATAAGTTACACAATGCTTTATAGTTATTTGTTACTCAATGGTATATAATTATACGTTACACAATTCTATATATTTATTATTTACTCAAAAGTATATAGTTATAAGTTTCGTAATGCTATATAGTTATTATTTGCTCAATGCTATATAGTTATATAAGTATATAGTTATATGTTACCCAATTGTATATAGTTTTATAAGTAAATAGTTATAAGTTACTTTATGCTATATAGTTATTATTTAATCAATGGTATATAGTTATATGTTACTCAATTCTTTAAAGTTTGAAAATGCTTAATCCTAAATAGTTAATAGTTACTCAATGGTATATAGTTATAAGTTACTCAATGCTATATAGTTATTATTTACTCAATGTTATATAGTTATAAGTTATTCAATGATATATAGTTATTATTTACTCAATTGTATATAGTTATATACTTATATAGTTATATAAGTATATAGTTATAATTTACTCAATGTTTTATCGTTAATTTTTACGCAATGGTATATAGTTATACGTTACTCAATGCTATATAAATATAAGTTAGTCAATTCTTTATAATTATTGTTTTCTCAATAGTATATATTAATAAGTTACTCAATGCTATATAGTTATTATTTACTCAATGGTATATACTTATAAGTTACTCAATGCTTTATAGTTATTATTTATTCAATGGTATATAGTTAGTAGTTATTTAATGCTATATTCTTATTATTTACTCAATGCAATATAGTTATATACTTATATAGTTATATAAGTATATATTTATACTTTAATCAATGCTATATAGTTATTATTTTCTCAATGCTTAATAGTATGTATTTACTTATGGCTATATTGGTTTAAGTAACTTATTGATTTAAAGTTTAAAAATACTTAATCCTTTATAGTTATAAGTTACTCAATGGTATATAGTTATAAGTGACTCAATGCTATATAGTTATTATTTACTCATTGGTATATAGTTATAAGGTACTCAATGTTTTATAGTTATTATTTACTCATTAGTATATATTTAGATACTTATATAGTTATATAAGTATATAGTTATAAGTTACTTTATGCTATATAGTTATTATTTACTCAATCCTATATAGTAAAAATTTAATAAATGCTATATAGTTATAAGTTACTAAATAATATATATTTATAATTTCACCAATGCTATATCGTTAATCTTTACTCAAAGGTATATAGTTATAAGTTAATCAATGCTATATAGTTATTATTCACTCAATGTTATTTAGTTATAAGTTACTTAATGCTTTATAGTCATTATTTTCTTAATGCTATATAGTTATATACTTATATAGTTATATAAGTATATAGTTATAAGTTAATCAATGCTATATAGCTATTATTTACTCAATGCTATAAAGTAAGAATACACTTAATACTATATAATTTTAAGTACTCAATGCTATATAGTTATAAGTTTCTCAATGCTTTATAGTTATAAGTTACTCAAAGGTAAGTTATAAGTTTCTCAATGCTTTATAATTATACTTTACTCAATCCTTTATAGTTATTATTTACTGAATGGTATATAGTCATAAGTTACTAAAAGCTATATAGTTATTATTTACTCAATAGTATATAGTGATATTAGTTATAAGTTACTCAATGGTATATAAATATATATTACTCAATGCTATTAAGTTATTTTATACACAATGATATATAGTTATACATTACTCAATGCCATTTAGTTATGATTGTCCTAATGCTGTATAATTATAATTTATCAATGGTTTTTAATTAAACGTTACACAATGCTATTTAGTTATTATTTACTCAATGGTATATAGTTATAAGTTACTAAATGCTTTATACTTATAAGTTTCTCAATGCTATCTAGTTATTATTTTTTCAATATTATATAGTAATAAGTTACTCAATATTTAATAGTTATTATTTTCTCAACGGTATATAGTTATATGGTACTCAATGCTATATAATTATAAGTTTCATAATTGGTTTATAGTTATAATTTACTCAATGATATACAGTTATTACATACTCAATGATATATAGTTATATGTTCCTCAATGCTATAAAGTTATTAATTAGTCAATCATATTTAGTTAGTATTTACTCAATGGTATATAGTAATAAGTTACTCAATATTATGTAGTTATTATTTTTTCAATGGTATATAGTAATAAGTCACTCAATGCTATATAGGCATTATTGGCTCAATGGTATATAGATATAAGGTACTCAATGCTATATAATTATTAGTTACTCAATCGTATAAAGTTATAAGTTACTTAATGACATATAGTTATAAGTTACTCAATGTTATGTAGTTATTATTTACTCAATGGTATATAGTTATAAGTTACTCAATGCTTTATAGTTATTTGTTACTCAATGGTGTATAATTATAAGTTACTCAATTCTTTATATTTATTATTTACTCAAAAGTATATAGTTATAAGTTTCTTAATGCTATATAGTTATTATTTACTCAATGCTTTATAGTTATATAAGTATATAGTTATAAGTTACTTTATGCTATATAGTTATTATTTATTCAATGGTATATAGTTATTTGTTACTCAATTCTTTAAAGTTTGAAAATGCTTAATCCTAAATAGTTATAAGTTACTCAATGGTATATAGTTATAAGTTACTCAATGCTATATAGTTATTATTTACTCAATGGTATATAGTTATAAGTTACTCAATGCTGTATAGTTATTATTTACTCATTGGTATCCAGTTATATACTTATATAGTTATATAAGTATATAGTTATAAGTTACTCAATGCTATATAGTTATTATTTACTCAATGATATTTAGTTATAAGTGTCCCTATTCCTAATAGTTTTTATTTACTTAATGGTATGTAGTTATAAGTTACTCAATGTTATAAAGTTATTATTTACTCAATGGTATATAGTTATAAGTTACTCAATGTTATATAATTATTATTTACTCAATGGTATATAGTTATAAGTTACTCAGTGCTATATAGTTATTATTTTCTCAAAGGTTTATAATTATAAATTACTCAATTCTTTTTATTTATTATTTACTCAATGGTATATAGTTAAAAGTTTCTTTATTCTATATAGTTATGTTTTCCTCAATGCTATATAGTTATAAGTTACTCAATGCTATCTAATTATTATTTACTCAATTTTATATAGTTATTATGTTCTCAATGCTATATTGTTATCATATACACAATTTTTTATAGTTATAAGTTACTCATGGCTATATAGTTATTATTTGCTCAATGTTATATAGTTATAAGTTACTCAATGCTATATAGTTATTATTTACTCAATGCTATATAGTTATAAGTTATTCAATGCTATATAGGTATTATTTACTCAATTGTTTATAGTTATAAGTTACTAAATGCTGTATAATTATTATTTACTCAATGGTTTATAGATATAAATTTCTCAACGCTATATAATTATTATGTACTCAATGCTTTATAGTTATAAGTTACTTAATTCTATATAGTTAATTTTTACTCAATGATATATAGTTTTAAGTTACTCAATGCTATATAGTTATCATTTGCTCAATGGTTTAAATTATAAGTTACTTAATGCTATACAGTTATTATGTTATCAATGGTATATAGTTATAAGTTACTCAATATTCTATATTTATTATTTACTCAATTCTATGTAGTTATACGTTACTCAACGCTATATAGTTATTATTTACTCAATGGTATATAGTTATAAGTTATTCAATTCTATATAGTTTGTATTTACTCAATGATTTATAGTTATAATTTAATAAATGCTATATTGTTATTATTTACTCAATTCTTTATTGTAATAGTTTACTCAATGCTATATAGTTTTGAGTTACGCAATGCTTTATAGTTATACATTACTCAATGTTTTATAGTTATAAGATACTCAATGGTATATAGTTATAAGTTACTTAATGCTATATAGTTAATTTGTACTCAATGGTAAATAGTTAAAAGTTACTCAATGCTATATATTTATTATTCAATCACTGGTATATAGTTTTAGGTTACTGAATGCTATATAGTTATTATTTACTCAATGGTATATTGTTATAAGTTACTTAATTCTATATAGTTAATTTGTACTCAATGGTTTATAGTTAAAAGTTACTCAATGCTATATAGTGATTACTCAATCAATGGAATATAGTTATAGGTTACTGAATACTTTATAGTTATTATTTAATCAATTGTATATAGTTATATACTTATAAAGTTATATAAGTATGTAGTTATAATATACTCAATTCTATATAGTTATTATTTACTCAATGCTGTAGAGTTATAATTTACTTATTGCTATATAGATATATGTTACTCAATGCTATATAGTTATAAGTTACTTAATGATATATTGTTTTAAGTTACTTAATTGTACATAGGTATATAAGTTTATAGTTATATGTTACTTTATGCTATATAGTTATTATTTAATCAATGGTATATAGTTATATGTTACTCAATTCTTTAAAATTTGAAAATGCCTAATCCTAAATAGTTATAAGTTACTCAATGGTATATAGTTATAAGTTACTCAATGCTATATAGTTATTATTTACTCAATGGTATATTGTTATAAGTTACTCAATGCTGTATAGTAATTATTTACTCATTGGTATATAGTTATTTATTTATATAGTTATATAAGTATATAGTTATAAGTTACTCAATGCTATATAGTTATTATTTACTCAATGGTATATTGTTATAAGTTACTCAATGCTGTATAGTAATTATTTACTCATTGGTATATAGTTATTTACTTATATAGTTATTTAAGTATATAGTTATAAGTTACTCAATGCTATATAGTTATTATTTACTCAATGGTATATAGTTATAAGTGTCCTTATTCCTAATAGTTTTTATTTACTTAATGGTATGTAGTTATAAGTTACTCAATGTTATAAAGTTATTATTTACTCAATGGTATATAGTTATAAGTTACTCAATGGTATATAGTTATTATTTACTCAATGGTATATAGTGATAAGTTACTCAGTGCTATATAGTTATTATTCCCTCAATGGTTTATAATTATAAGTTACTCAATGCTATTTATTTATTATTTACTCAAAGTTATATAGTTATAAGTTACTTAATGCTATATAATTATTATTTACTCAATTTTATATAGTTATTATGTTCTCATTGCTATATAGTTATCATATTTACAATAGTTTATAGTTATAAGATACTCATGGCTATATAGCTATTATTTGCTCAATGTTATATAGTTATTATTTACTCAATTGTATATAGTTATAAGTTACTAAATGCTGTATAATTAATTTTTACTCAATGGTTTATAGATATAAATTACTCAACGCTATATAATTATTATTTGCCCAATGCTTTATAGTTATAAGTTACTTAATTCTATATAGTTATTATTTACTCAATGGTATGTAGTTATAAGTTACTCAATTCTATATAGTTATCATTTGCTCAATGGTATATAGTTATAAGTTACTTAATGCTATATAGTTATTATTTTATCAATGCTATATAGTTATAAGTTACTCAACGCTTTATAGTTATTATTTACTCAATGGTATATAGTTATAAGTTATTCAATTCTATATAGTTGGTATTTACTCAATGCTATATAGTTATAATTTATTAAATGCTATATAGATATTATTTACTCAATTCTTTATTGTAATAGTTTACTCAATGCTATATAGTTTTAAGTTACGCAATGCTTTATAGTTATAAGGTTATCAATGCTATTTAGTTATAAGATACTCAATGCTATATAGTCATTATTTACTCAATAGTATATAGTTATTAGTTACTTTATACTATATAGTTATTATTTACTCAATGGTATATTGTTATAAGTTTCTCAATGCTATATAGTTATTATTTACTCAATGGTATATAGTTATTAGTTATTTAATGCTATATAGTAATTTGTTCTTAATCGGTTATAGTTATAAGTTACTCAATGCTATATCGTTATCATTTTCTTAATTGTATATAGTTAGAAGTTACTCAATGCTCTATATTTATTATTTACTCAATACTTTATAGTTATAAGTATCTGAACGCTATATAGTTATTACTTGCGTAATGGTATATCGTTATAAGTTACTCAATGCTATATTGTTATTATTTACTCAAGTGTATATAGTTATTATTTACTCAATGCTATATAATTCATATTTACTCAATGCTATATAGTTATAAGTAACTCAACGCTATATAGTTATTATTTTCTCAATGGTATTTAGTTATAAGTTACTGAATGCTATATAGTTATTAGTTTCCCAATGGTATATAGTTATAAGACTCCTAATGCTATATAGTTATCATTTGCTCAATGGTATATAGTTATAAGTTACTCAGTACTATATAGTTATTATTTACTTAATGCTATATCTTATAAGTTACTCGATGCTATATAGTTATTGTTTACTCAATGGTTTATATTTATATGTTACTCAATGCTATATAGAAACACATAATAACAACACATAACAACAATAACAACAATGTTAACGAGATTATTGGTATTTCAACCATGATAAGCAGTTTTGTTTACAATAAAATGTACATCGATTTTCGTATTGAATTCTATTGTAGACTACTGGCTTCATCAGTTTCGATAGTTGCGATACTAACTTCGCAAGATAATTTAATCCTAATGGATCGAATACGAGTATTTGAGCTGGTTTATTGTAAACTGCAATCCAATGTTCTCCACCTAAGCTTGATGTTTGCGTCTTAACGATTATGGCACTGTTCACCGGTAGAAACGGGATCTTTGCTAGTGGATAGACACCTAATTACTTTGAGGTGAGCAACTTTGATCCAATTTTTTCAATCTGAATAGAACTATTATATTTAATACATTAATCTTATAAAATACTTTCTTCATATTATTTCGATCATATTACACATGCACGAGATCTTGTTTACATAATTATACTTCTGGCTGCTGTAAGTTGGATTTCACTTTCAAAAACTCCATATTTTATAACATATCCGGACGCTGTCAACGGTTTTGAAAACTTGATATCTATTCTCAACTTACCATTTTGCGGCAATTGGCTTTGATTTACATCGAAATCTGGAGCAAGTACAAATGTGAAGAACGGATATTTGTCTTTGAAGTCTGCAAGTGTTATTCCACAATTCATATTCTTATCGAGATATCCCATATTTCGAACATTCCTTTGCATATATGTTGTACTATAATTATTGCCATCAAAGTCCTGAGTATATGTTTCTCGAAAATCTGTGTTTTT
>MQRL01630877.1:0-15028 GCA_001938525.1 Dugesia japonica
TATATATATATATATATATATATATTTCGATGAATCAGAAGTGATTATATTTTGATATCTAATAAATATTTGTAGTAAATTGTTGTTGTATCATAACCTAACAATTATGTATATTATTATTATTATTTGTAGGGAGATAAGATTATTATTATACAAGTTTATTATTGTGTATATTCATTACTGTAATGTTATTATTTACAAATGTCATATTCGTTATTTTAAATAAAATGTTCAATTTTTCAAATGCAAGCTTGAACCAACATTATAAAAGTTTAGATTTTCCAAAATTTAAATTTGAAATCACCAGCACCGACATAGTTTGTGCGTAATAATAAAAAGCGGGATCATTAACAGCTCGCATAATGTAAACCTACGATATCAATTATAACAATAGGTTGTCATCTTATAGAAAAGTGGTATCGCTTATATCAATAAACCGCTGCCACCTATCGATTAATGTTTAAATTTAAAATAGCTCAGTAAGAAGAATTATACCAACGTGCGAAGCGCGCAAATAGAAAAACATGACAACTAAAATAAAAACGTACATCATTATTATTGTTTTCATCGCGGCAATTATCGCGTGATAACGAGTGAATAATTATGATGCAGCAAAGAAATGATTGCTACAAAATTAGAAAATCCACGAAAAGTGATCTTTAAACAAACGATGAAACTGCAATAATAATCATAATCTTCAATCTTCAAAATCAATTTTAAAATGGTAATTGGTTAATTAGTTATTGTTTAGGATTACCTAAACTCTATATTGTAAAGCTCATTACTGAGAAACATAGATTTACGTTGATCAGTTATAAGAACGCGAAATAAATTTAACAATATTTGCGCCATCATCTAAAGAAGAAGCACATTACCAATTATTAATAAATATTGCATATTTAAAGTTGAACTATTTCTCATACCATCTGAGAGCATCCACAGACGGATCACAAATAAGACAAAAAACGTAAAAGTTTTCTATTGTAATAAGCAGCGTGGATAGGAAAATAGATGAAATAAAATTGTGATGACGAAAATATGAATCAAATCGAAAATGTTTGGTCCTAACTGGAGAAGCTAGGGATGATTGAGCAATGAAATTTTATGCATATGTCGTAAAATTGTTCTTGGTTTTATGTACCGTAGTAATAGTTATAATTTTATATTTTTCGTTTTATTGTATTCACTCATTAATGATAAATTTTCATTAATGTTTGAAGATTAAGTTAAAAATTTTTAATATATTAATGACTTTTGATTATCATCGACGTTTTAGTAAATTTAGACAAAGATTTTATAAATTTAATAAACTGATTAACGATAATATAGGGTATTTCAAAAAACAGGAATGATGTACTACAAACAACTACAACAACTCGCGATTGTGAGCAACGGAACGGTTAATAAGCAGATCTGAGAAAATTGGAATTGGATAAGAGTTGGTTTGTTGGAAAGAAGGTGATAGTGTTTGGGAGGTATTGATTTTTTGTAGAGTTAGGGGTTAAGGGTTAGTAGGTAGTAAGAAAGGGCTAACATAATTTATTTTTCTAAAATTACTCACAAAAACCTTTTATACTCCAAACGCGTGACAACCCATTTTGTTGATCTAGTGCACCTACAATTTTAGAACTTCCTGACCTATTATCATCCTTAGTTACCTTTACAAACATATATAAAACTTTCAAGAGTAGTGGTGAAAACACGCTTTTAACTCAGGGAGTAGCTCCGAATTTGTGCAAAGGGCATAAACGATAATAGTACAACAAAGTTCATTACCACTGGAACAGAAATTAAGCACTGATTACATAGGAAAAAAAGGGTCATCGTTACCAGGGGAACAGAGTTTGATACCACTACAACAACCTTAATAAACAATGGGTTTGTTATTTGAGTTGTGTTTTTCAGTTGTATTTTAGCTTGTGTTTTGTTGTGCAGCTGCTAACGCACATTTCGGATAAAAATGCCCTGAGTTAAAAGCGTGTTTTCCCCACTACTCATAATTAGTTATTTTTTCTTGAATTTTGATTATTTTATTGGTAAAGAAAATGGATAAAAATAATTAATCTTGATTTTATATTAATATTAATTAATATTATTAATATTAATTTTCAATATTTTATTTTTGAAAAATGATGTTTTGACAATTTCACCTTGATCTGGTTCAATTTATAATTTAATGTCTACTGGAGATATAGTTTTTCAATCTTTACAATCATCAAATTCATTAGATATTTGTAATTCAATGTTATACTTTAGAATAGAGATTGATGTTCAAAATGGAGATAAAATAACTTTGGAAAATAATTGGTTTTCAAGTTTATTTAAATCAATGAGATTAACTTTAGGATCTTCAGATGTGGAAACAATCAATGACTCAGGAATTTCATCAACAATATTAAATTTTGTAACAACTAGTTCAACTTATAAAAAAATATATGGTAAATTATCAGGATGGATTCCTGATGCAAATAATAGTGATTTAGATGCTACTAGTTTGGGGGCAAATACAGGTCGTTTTAAAATAAATAAACTTTATTACTTAAAGAAGAAATTTGATGGTTATTTTCCAATAAAAGATTGATTTGGTTTTATGCAATGTTACAACAGATTATTATATAATACAAATATTGAATTTATATGTAATTGACAAATAGAAGATAAATTATTATTCGTTGGAGATAAAGATAAAACAGCAACTTTAAAACTAACAACTCTAGAATTACATATACCAGAATTTAGATTAGTTCTAAAAATGGAGGTAAATGTATTAGAAAGAATTAACACAAATAAATCTATTCAAGTTTCATTTTTAAATAGAATTACCTCCAAAACAACTTTGGATTAAGGAAATTATTATTCGGTGAAACTAAGTAATTTAACTTATAAATCAAGATATATTTTTATTGTAATAACAGATTTAGAAATTTCATATCAAAAGAATAATAATATATTTATTAAACAAATTAATAAAACTGTTGAAAATGAAACAAAAGAAAAAATTACAATAAAACATTCTCTCAAAAGTATTCAAGTACAATTTAATAATACACATTATCCTATAAATGAATCTAAATTTAAATGACTTTACCCTATTTAAATTATGCAAATTGTTGTAAAGACTTTTTCATTGAACCTCAGTTATCTTTACAAGAGTTTGGTAATTCGTATCCAATATTTTGTTTTGACATTAGTTCCCAAGATGATAAATTAAATATTAACACTGTGGATATAACTTTACATATAACTAAAGATCCTGATTTTAAAGGATCTTTATGTTGGTGCATTTTAGAAGAAAAACTTATTGAAATAAAATTATTTAATTTTAAAATCCTCATGATTGAAAATAAACGAAATGAAAGCTATGTTTAATATTCTCTAATTCTTAAATATATAAAATGGATAAAAATAATAAAAGTATTTGTGAAAATTGTAACAAAATATTACTTAGAAAAAATAAAGCTAGACATTTTAAAATTTGTGAAAAGACTCCTTCCAGTCGTGAGCGAGAGCGAACAAGAAGAGATCTTCAATTTTCTAAATCAACTTTTGCAATTTTAAAACCATTTATTTGGAAAAAGTATCCAAGTGAAAGACATTTGTTTAAACCTAATTATACAGGTCCAAGAACAAGATTAGATTTAAGATTAAATTCTGAAGGTAATCCTAAACCAAGAGAAGAACCAATTAATAGAGTTGATGAAGCTGCTTTAAAACATGATTTGTCTTATAAATCAGAAGATTTAAGAGATTGACATTTAGCTGATGTAAATTTAATTCATGATTTGAATAATATCCAAAATTCAACTACTTCTGAAAAAATACAAAGAAGTTTAGTAAAATTAGCAATGAAAGGTAATATTATTTTAGGTGCTGGAACGAACGAAGTGAGTTCCATGCCTATTGATAATAAAGAAATATTATCAAATCAATTACATCACGAATATAGAAAACCAAAACATTTCCTAAAAGTTATTATTAATGAAATTGATGAAACTTGGGGTTGTGATATTATTGATATGGTTAAAAAATCTATTGATAAATATAGATATATTTTAGTTTGTATTGATTTATATTACAGATTTGGTTCTTGTGTTCCAACGATTAATAAAAATCACGAATCTTTATGAGAAGCTTATGAAAATATATTTGAAACTAGTAACAGAGTAACAAGTAAAATTAGGTTTGATAAAGAGTCAGCAATTAGATCCAAATATTTTGATAAATTTCTTAAAGAAAATGATATTATATTATATCACACAAAAAATGAAGGTAAATCGGCTTTTGCTGAAAGATTTATTAGAACTTTAAAAAATAAAATGTTGAAATACTTTACATTAGTTAGAAACCAAAAATGGAATAAAACATTGTTAGATAAAATTGTAAATGAATATAATAATACAATTTATTCTATTATAAAAACCACTCCAAATGAAGCATCAGAAAATCCTGAAACTATAAAAGGTTTAATCGAAGATCGTAATCATGAAATTGATAACTTTAGTTTTAAACAAAAATTTAAAATTGGAGATACAGTTAGAATCTTTAAATATAAATATAAATTTGAAAAAGGTTTTACAGCTAAATGGACAAATGAAATATTTGAAACAAAACCATTTATTTATGGAATTACTGATTTAGAAAATGAAAAGATTTTAGGCAGATTTTTTAGCAATGAATTACAGAAAACTGTTTTAAAAATTTTAATTTAATAAATTAAAAATGAGTGAAAATTCTTTCAATTTTATTTTAAAAGGCGCTCTAAATGAGGAATCAAAAAATATTTTAAAAGAAGAAAATTCACAAGAATTTAAAGAAGAATTTAAAAATGAATCAGAAGAAAATAAATATTTAAAAAAATCACTCGCAGCTGTAAATATTAAAAATTCACCAGAATTATTTTGGAAGTGGTTAACTATAGATACTATTGAAGATAAAACAGATGAAGAAACTTCTCATTTGATTAATTACTTTAAAATTTTTATTTTTTATAATATGGATCCGTATAGTATGAGTATATTAAATCTAGTTAGAAATAAATTAGATAAAGAAGATATGACTGGTAGTGTATATAAAATATAAATAGAAAGATTCTTTGATAAAAAAATAACTTCTGATAATGAAAATAAGTAATTATTTTTTATTAAATAAATATGTCTCAACTAATTTGGAATAAAAATATCTTTAATAATAAAATCTTTCCATCTAATTTCAGATTATTAATAATTGGATCTTCTGGATAAAGTAAAAATCTTTTGTTAATGAAAATTTTATTAACTCCAGAGTTTTTAGATTTTGACACTTTAATAATTTGTTCCACAACTATAAATCAATTTGAATAACAGTTTATGGTTTATCATCGTTTTGAAAATGGTTTAACAAAACAAGATATTATTTTTATTTTTGAAAACCAAAATATAGTTCCTGATTCTTTAAATACTCCTTTGCCAGTTATTGAATGGTTTATAAAAAAGTATTTAATAAACAAACCAAGAATGATAAATGTGATTTTAAGTAATAAACCAAATGAAATTATTCCTTGTGATAAATTATCTAAACAGAAAAAGAATTTAATAATTTTTGATGATGTTGTAAATGTCAAAGATCAAGAAATTCAAAAAAGTTATTTTTCTAGAGGAAGACATGTAAATTTAATGTTATTTATATTTCTCAAGCATATTTTCATTTAGATAAAAACTCTATTAGAAATAATTATAATTGTTTTACATATTTTTTAAATTAAATAAAACAGATAAAGATAATGTTTATTATGATTTGTTTAGTAATATATTTTCAAGTAAAATGTAATATGATTAGAATGTAAATTTACATTAGAAAACTAAATATAATTATTACTATTTAGATAGAGAAGCCAAAGTTTTAATGGAAGATTTTTTTGAAGAGGAGAAAAAGGTGTAATTTATGGGGCCTTTTGGGTTGCTCCTCTTTTAAAATCCTCCTACATCTTAAATTGATAGGTAAAAAAAGGAGATGAGAGGTAAGAGGTAAAAGGTGAGAGGAGAAGAGTATTTAATTTTCAAAAGAGGAATTGAATTATTTTTTCAAATTACAAGTAAATAAAATGTCTTTAGTATCAGAACAAGAATTAATTGATTTGGTAAATTCAAGTAAATGTAAATCTGTAAAAATTAATAAAAAAATTGGATTGGAGAACAAATTAAAGAAGAAATAAAAAAGAAAATGGGTAAAGAACATGAAGGCGGTTTTGCTTTTCTAACTGCAATACCAGGTATAATTGCTGGTTTAGCATCTACAGCTAGTATTGTTTCAAGTGTTGCTAGTACAGTAAGTAATTTTAGAGATGCAAATAAAAAACAAAAAGAAACTGAATTAGTTGAATAACAGAAAAAAAATTTAGAAAATAAAATTAAAAAAGAAGAATTACAAAAAGAAGGTTCAGAACTTTACTTAAAATCTTATCAAAGTTCTGCAATTCATAAATATTTAAAAAACAGTTTACCTAACTCATAGTTGAAGATGATTACTAAATATTTTTAAAAAGGAGTACAAATAAAAACTAGTGGGGATGGTTTATATTTAAAACCATATAAAAATGGATAGTGTACAAATGATAGAAAGAATAAAACTTTTGAAACAATTAATTAAAGCTCAAGATGATTATGATAATTTATTTACTGGTAATATAATTGAATCAAAAACTTTATGAGATGTTTTAACTACACAACAACAACCCATTATTAAAGCTATTGAAAACGTAGTTACAAAACCTAAAAATCCATTTAAAAATAGAATTCCATTCTTTCCTAAAATTAATTTAAATGTTGATAATTTGTCTAAAACAATTATACCTATATTTGAAATAGAAAATATTGATAATAAAATCTTTCAAAAGATAATTTACCCACATAAAGAAAACTTTTATTGAAGAAGATGGAAAGATGAAGAGGATGTGTTTATATCTTTTATATTCACTTAGTTGTAAACCTTTTGATGAAATTATTAATGAATTATTTACATCCTTAATTCAAAATGAGTTATAAAAAAATATACAATATCTTTTTAGAAAATAAATGAATACATTTGGAGCTACATTAAATAGTCAAAATAATACAAAATTATTAAAACATGTTACTGCTAAATTAAAATTAGAATCTTTTAACAATCATAAAAGATTTGTTAATGAAAGTGGAGATTCAATTACTTGCTTAAAAATTATTAATGAACCAAAAAATGAACTAGATGCTATTAATTTAAAATTTTTAAATAATTTGAAGAATGAAGTTAAGAATAATATCAATAGTGAAATTATTAAATTAGAAAAACAAGTTTCTGAGCTAAAAAATCAATTAAATGTGCAAAATATTTATATTCAACATTTTTTAGAAAAAAATAAAACTTGGATTAAAACCAAGAGTGATTTAATTATTAAAATAAATAAATTAAATGAGCTAACGCAAACGACGAGTGAATCTTTTAATTCTTTGAAAACTGATTTTAAAAATGCACAGGTTAAAAAAGAAATCGAAAAGCTCTTGGAAAAAATTGAAAAACTAACAAAAGAAATTAATAATTTATCTATTAATTGTTCTCCTGAAAAATTTAATAAAATTAATTTAGAATTGGAAAAACTAAATTACAAAATCAATTTTAATAAACAAATGATGAATGATCCTTTAATTCCTCTAGAACAAGAATTTAATAAAATAAAACAAGATCTTCATATTGATCGTGTTAAAAAAATTAATGATTGTATTGATAAATTAAAAAAACAAGCATCATCTGAAAAACTTTTGAACAAGATTTATTAAACAGGATTAAAGAAATAATTGATAATTATTTTCCATTTCTCATTTTAAAAAATAATGGAAAATATAATGATGTATTAATATTTTTATTTACTACTTTTATTATAAAGAACAACTTACTAAGTTATTGTGGTTTAATATCACCATTTAAAATACAAAGAAAAGGAAGAATAACTGATCCCAGCGGGTCCCATCTTAACACAATAAAGTATAATTTCCTTGAAAAACCATTAGAATTTTATTTTCGTTTAAATAGAATAAGAGATAAAACTTATTTTATAATTCAAGGATCTTGTGACATTTCATTTTTTGAAATATATGTAATGATTGATAACATTCCAAAATTATTTGAATACAATTTTATTAAAAAACAAGAATTTACTTTTTTTTAGAATACAAAGAAATTCTATTAACCGATAAATAAAGTGTAGATAGAGTTATTTTAATTTTACCTAAAAATATTTATATTTATAAAATTATTATTTTAAGTGATTATTCAATTGCTAAAAAATCATATTCTGAATTATCCCAAAGGACCCCATTAAACTCCAACGGATCAAACCCTAAATTATTACTAAAAAATGGATGAGCGAGAAGAAGAGTTAAATGTTAATCAGAATGAAGGTAAAGGTGATAATGTAAATAAAAAGTTTTATCCAAATTTAGAAAAATATATTTACAAAGATCAAAAATATACTATTCAATATCTCAAGACTAAATTACCAAATTTAAGAATAGTAGATTTTGAATCTGATTTATATTTTATTGATGATAAATTAAATCATTATAAAAAGATGGAGACGGTTAGATACTTCAATAAGATTTACAGAAATATTTATTGGAACTTGTGTTGGAATAACTGGAACAGTAGTAATTTCTTTAGGAACTTTTGAAATTGGTGGATTAATTCCAATTATTTTAACTAGTGTAGTTTCATGTATTCCTTTAATAGGAACTTTAAATTCATCATTAATAAAATCAAAAAAGAAGAAATATAAAAATTTAATTCATGAATTAGAAACTGTTAAAAATAAATTATTTTTATTTCACCAAAAAGCTTTAAGTGATGATATTTTAACTGATGATGAAATTTCAATTAGTAAAAATATAGTTAAGCAAATTAAATATTTTATTTCACATGAAAAAAATAAAGAAGTTAAATATGAAAGTGAAATTTTAAAGAAACTTGAAGAACAAATTGAAAATCAAAAGAAATTAATTAATAACTTAAAGAAATAGTTTCACGTGTGAAACACTTTTAGTTAGAGAATATAGAAATAGGGCCATACATGACGCGATTTTAGATTTTTAATTTAGATTTTAGAAAGTGCGTAATGGATGATGCTTTTTTATTTTTACATTTTAGAAAAAATGAACTACAGTTCACTTTTTTTTACATTTTAAAAACCGGTGACTGCAATCACCACTTTATAATAAATTACAATTTAATTTTCGTTTTAATTTATTTAACTTTAAATTCCATTGATTACAAACTTTACATTTAAACTTATTACCATGGGGCCATGTCCTTATACCATTATCCTCGATTAATCTTTTATCATCGTAACCTGTTAATGCTTTCTTCTTTTGTTCAATTAATTCTATTTCGTGTTTATTCTATTTTAAACTATAATCTGTACAATAAATTATTTCTTTTGTATTACTTAAAACTTTATCATAATTTTCCATTCCTGTTTTATTAATTTTTGAAACTTTTTTGTGTTGAGTTTCTATATTCTTAAAGATTTTGAGCTCCACGACCTTGAATAATATAGCTTTTTGCTTTTATAAAATCACATTTAGCTATTTCATTATTAGGTTTCTCATCCTTCATTTGAAGCAAATTATTACCCATTAATCTTTCTACTTGTTTTAAATTATCTTTTCCGATTATTTCTACAAAAATTGAATCTTTGTTACTATAAAGAATTTTATATTTGTTAGGAATTGCATTATCTAATTAATTATAAATAAAATCATAAATTACTTCTTTCGTATATTCTAAAATAGTAAATCCTATATATATGAAAATTTATTATATTTTAAATTAGTTTTATAAAGATGTATAGCTGCAGATTCTGCCTCCCCAGTTTCTTTGTAACTAAATATTTTACTTGATTTAAAATTTATGTTTGATGCAAACTTTTGATAATCTCTATCATCATCTACAATTTCTACATTACATCTATTTCTTATATTTTCTAAAGTTTTGCCATAGAACGCGTTATTTAATAATTTGAAAATGTAATCTCCAAAAACATTGTTACTTCTTTTTGCTTTATTTTTTTGATAAATATTAAATTGTACATAACCTTTTAACCATAGTGTTGTTGACATTTTTTATTTAGAATGTATTTTTTAATTTTCATTCCTAAAGATTTATACAAATCTAAAGTACTTCCTAGAACAAAATAATTTTGTTTATCAAATTGATTCAATGTTAATTTAATATTTTTCTTGCCCAACTTTTTATCAAAACTTATTTGATAAGGACTTAACATTTCCTGTGTTATATTAATTGAATCTGGTGCTAAATGAAAGCATTTTGTCTTTTTATGTATATCTGGAGGATATTCAAAGTCCACTTCATAAATATAATTTATTTTATCTGTTGATTTAATATATTCTAAGTCCTGATATTCATAAATTTCTCCAGTTTGTAAAGGCTTAGTCATACAGGATGCATATAAAGAATTCTCATCTAAATATTTTAAAAATGTTTCTTCAAAATAATCATCTGGAAGATATTGTTTGTTTTTTAATAAATTTAATAAATCATCATATTGAACATTATTTATTTTTTTATTATTTCTTTTACTATTTCCAAAAACCTTTCTTTCTCCGCAAACACCTGAATAACCACCTCTTACACCTCTTTCAATTTTAATAAATCTGTCATAAATATCTTTTTGTGCATATTTTAATTTTATTTTATTAAATTTCATTCCAGAATTCTTGGTTAATCCAGGGGCTGAATAACAATAACTTGGGTTTATTTGATAATTATTTAAACATGTTTCTCAAATGTTTTCAAATAAATCTGCTTAAATAATTACATCTAATTTTATGTAATACATCATATAATCAAATTAATTACCAAATTGATTAAAATCTTGTAAAAGTTCATTATAATTATTTTCTGATATTATTTTTTGTTTTAGTATATTATTAAAATCTAGTTGTGTAGGTATTTGATTTGATTTTAATAATTCAATTATTGATTAANATTATTTCCTTTGACATATTCATATAGAAATGATATTTTCTTTGGAGCAAGATTAAATGATTTTAGATGGTTATATTGTGCAGATTGATTTAACATTTCACCCATTTTCTCGATTGATGTAAATGGGCACATTCTTGCTGAATCTAAAAATCTAATAGTTTCATATTGGAATGAAATATAAACTTCATCTGTATGGGGAATTATCTTTTTAACTTTACTTGGATATTTTGTTAATAATTCTTTGAAAAATAAATGATTATCATATCCTGAGGCATTATGAAAGTAAAATGGAATAAATAATTATTTTATTGATTTGTCTTGTAAATTACATTTTGAATGAGAATATCCTCTGAATTCTCCAATGAAATGATCGTGGTCAATTACTGGATTTTCAAACTCTATCTCTTTATCACAATATCTACATTTTGTTCCTTCTGAAAAATAAGGAACTTCACCTAAATATCTTGTTATTAATGTATTTTCTTTTTCAAATTTTAATTTATTATTTAGTCGATTTAAAAATTCAAAGAACTGTTCATGAATCTTTTCTCCGTGAAATTCTTTTATATTCATTTTGCATTAAATGGGGATATTTACTTACTACATAAATTCAAAGTGATAAAGGTTTTTGTTTCTTTGCGTTAATATTAGTCCAACTTTCCAAATCACCATAAACTACGAAAGTTATTTTATTTTTGTAATAATAATTTTGAAAATAATATTTATTATGTTTTGGAAATGTAATATTTGATATTTCATGATTAATACATTCTTTTTGATGTTTTGTTAATAAATCTTTACTTTGATAACAATTCATACATCTTATACACAAATAATTTTTATTTCTATTTGTTGCATAAAATACTTGTACATCTCGACATAAAATAAAATGATTTTTATAAACCAATAAATTAAATTTATTCTGCTCAGGTTTAGGTTTAGTTTCATAATGAGAAATATATAAAGGCTCAATTATTTTGGAAGCAGTTACAGTAAATACATTTATTTTCCAATCATTTAATTTTTCAAATATTTCAACATCATTAATACTTACAGGAAATTCAACTCCATTAGTTTTTAATTCATTTAAATAAGGAATATATTTTTCAACTCTAGTTGGATCACCAAATACATGTGTATGAGCTAAAATTGAATATAAAAAACATTTTTCATCTTTATTTTGAATATTAATTACACCTGGTTTTGAAAATGGTAATTTTCGATAAGTTGCTCCAGCTAAAGATTGCTATTTATAAAGTTCAATTTTATAATCAATTATATAATTTAAATTCCATCCAGATTCGTTTCTATCTTCATCTTCCATAAATCTTTGAAGTTGATTCATAATATCATTAACCGCACCATTAATTTCACTTGTAATAGTAAATTGTCTATTCTTTGAATATGAATTAAAAATTCTTTCAACGTTTTCACCGTTTACTTCGTTATTATAATTACAATTGACACTCATTTGAACAATAATCTTTTTACCATAGTTAACAAGCTTTGTATCAATTTCTAGGATTTCTTTTTGTAATTCATTAATCAATTTTATTGATCTCTCTAAGTGTTCAACATTTCAGGTTAATTCCACTTTACTATCTTAAAAATATTCAATTTCATACTCTTTGTACATTCTAAAGATGTCACGAATTTTTGGATCATGATCAATTGCTTCTTCTCCAGGAATTTGATCAAATAATAATTTATTAACCATTTCTTTATGTGACTTTGAATTAAAATGAGCTTTTGCATGATTTTATCTTGTAAATTTTTTATTACAAATCTCACAATACAACGGAACATTATATGAAGTTCAACAAATTGTAGAGTTCATATGTTCCGCCAAACCCCTCATAGATCGAAAAGTGTTTAGACATTTTGAGCAAGTAAATCTCACTCTATGTAGAACCGAGCACTGAGATCTAACATGAGCTGTTAGACCGATTTGTTTTTAAAAATCTTTTTGCAAAGATTATTTAGACATACTAATTGATTGTTGCTAGTCATTTTAAGTATAAATAATTTAGTTAGACAACTTTCACCTGCTTTAAATGTGGTTAATTATAATTAAAACACTATTTTTTAATTAGAATTAGAAGTTTTAACTCAGTAATTTCGTAAATCACTTTTAGCTGCATATATTCTTTTTATATCCCTTTCACAATCTTCAGGAACTTTTACTCGAGTTAATCTTTCACATAAACTATCACTATTTTCTTTTATTTTTTTAGCAATATTTATACAGTCCATATTTGAAATAATTAAACCATCATCATCTTCACATTTATCTATGAAAGTTTTAAACCACGATTTTCTATGAATTTTGGTTTTTGTTCTAAATTTAATTGTTCCCTTAATCTATTACACTCATCTCTTTCTTTTGATAATTAATTTCCAATTGTTTAATAATTTTAATATTTTTTGTATCTTGTTTAGAAAATTGATTTATTAACTTCACTTTACATTCTGCTTAACAAAATTTAGAAATAATAATACTTAATAATGTTTAGGACTAATCACTATCATTAAAATTTTCAAGTTGTAAATACATTTCTTTTAAAACAGCTAAATATTTGTTTGCGGTTTTATTTGTAATTTCACAATTAATAAAATTTTCAATTTCATTAATACTAAAATTTTCAAGTTTAGAAAAATTATTTATACTATTATCTAAAGTATTTATAGCCAAGACTTCTTCTACTTTATTATTAGTTTGCTTTTGAATATTTAGTTTTTTACTATCCATTTTCTTTAATGATAAAATAAAAAATTAAATAATATTTATAGTTTTTTTCTTATTGTATTTTCAACACATTTTAAAAAATCTGAATAACTAATTTTATGATAATCTATTTTTGGTTTTTGATGGGACCCGTTGGGATTTTGGTTTTGATTTTCTATTCGCTCTTTTATGGCTTGTTGGTTTTCAATGGGACCTGTTGGGATTTGATTTTGATTTTGTCTGTGCAACCGCTCATATCGTTGTTTTAAGAATTCATATTGTCCATTAACATATCTTTTCAAGTTATTAAGTTTTGTTCTTCTATTATAAGGCATATTAAATTCTCTTAAATATTTTCTAACTGTTTTTTCATTTACATTATTTTATTTTGAAAAGGCTAAAACAGAATTCTCAATAAAATTATAACTTTTTAAGAGTTTATAAAATTCTGCTTGATTTGTACCTAATTTATTTTTGTTAACGTTTGCATTTTTATTAGAAGACATTTTATTAATAAAATATTTAACACCATACTGTATTACCATTACTGTATTTCCATTACTGTATTTCCATTACTGTATTTCCATTACTGTATTTCCATTACTGTATTTCCATTACTGTATTTCCATTACTGTATTTCCATTACTGTATTTCCATTACTGTATTTCCATTACTGTATTTCCATTACTGTATTTCCATTACTGTATTTTTAAACTAAAATATTAATAATAAAAAACTGCTATTCTATTTTTATTTTATATTTTTAAAATCTAAAAATACTAAAGATCAAGACATCAACCCAAGTAGATATAAAAATGCGCTCGCCTGCGAGATTGCTATTTTATTTACACAATACATTATTTTATCCCATGTATTAAACATGTGTGAAGAAGGAATAAAATGTTATTTTTTATAATATTGATAATTATTTTTACATGTATGAATTTCTTCAATTTCCTCTTTTGTATAAACAACACCAGGAGGTTTCAATTTATTTATAAGACACATTTTTTATGTTCTTTAAATTCATTTTGACTTGTCTTAAATTTTTTATTACAATAACCACAAAGCCATTCATGATCAATTTTAAATCTACATTAACTTGAGTCTAAATGTTTATATAAATTAATTTTACCATCAAATGTTTCTTTACAATCATTACAAGTAAATTTCATTAAAATAAGAAAAGGCTTCGATCAAAATAAAATTTATTTGTAACAAGGTTCAAATAAATTTTATTTTGATCGAAGCCTTTTCTTATTTTAATGAAATCTCAAATGCGATCAATGGTTA
>MQRL01631200.1:0-14930 GCA_001938525.1 Dugesia japonica
TCAAAAATATAAATTGGGAAAGGCAAGTTTTGAAAGAAGCGTTCAAAAAGAAAGAAGAATTTCAAAGAAGAATCAATTGTATTTGAAATAAAGTATTGGTTTAAAAGTCTTGTTTTAGTTTATTTAAATGAAGAAAACAAATAAAACTAACATCCGGGATTCCAATTCCTAATGGTAGGCTACCAGTCGATATTTCCAGAAGCATTCGCACCCAGAGATCAAAGAGCAGTTAGAATTGCAAAAGCTCAATAGCGCAGTCAAATAAAATAATTTAGTTACAATTTTTTTGTCGCGTAAACCAGAAATCAAGTAAATTCTAAAAAATTTTGGAAATTAAAAATAATTTTTTTAAATTATGCAAATTATAATTCGAGAAATGCATACACATAAATACTTGATTTTTAAAAAAAAATCATTTCTGCAGATAAGCCGCGGCATATGAGTAACTTAGCGACGAATGATCTAAATAAAAAATTCGGTCGAATCCAGTGACCAATCAGCTATCATGAGATGAACAAATAGTAACAGATAAATAAAAATTATGAATAAGTATTTAAATTGACTAAATTTAAAATTTCACCATTTTAAAGTAAGTTAACTGAAGTAAGTTATCCTCAATAAAAATTATTAAATGTTTCAATGTTATTATTTTATTAAAATACAAACTAACCTAAATTTTTCTATTTTTATTATTAATTTTGCAATTCGTTTTATATTCAGCTTTGTCTATGATGCATTTTCAAATTGATGGAGAATTATTAAAATTGAAACTGTTATATTTTTTTGAATATTCAAGTAATTTTTTTATTAAATAAATTTTTGATTAGTTGTTTTTTTCAAGTTTGTTCAGTGGTACTAATGTATTTACCGACTTTTATGTATCACAGAGGTGTTACTGTTACAGAAATGGCAATCATTAATTTCCTTTCAAACTTTTTAACATTCTTTTTAAGACCTCTTTTCGGTTATGTTGCTGACAAATATCAAAATTACCGACAGGTAATTTGATTTATTTTAAATATAAATAAATGAGGTAATATATGATTAAATGTATTCAATTAGTAAAATTATTTGATAATTCTGTCCACGAAATCTAAATTTGATATTTATTTCTTTCCTTTTTTCGTCTACACTCAAATTTAAAATAATATTTACTACTACTATGTATAAAAACTTTAACATTTATAATATAATATTCAGTAAAATTTGAAAAACAATAATCAGAATTTAATTTTATCGACGAAATATATATTGACATTTGAGAAAAAATCAATGTGTAATTAGTTAACTCTAAAAATATTATGTCTATTCCAACTGATCTTGAGCCACAAACTGATTCGGTTGAATTGAAAATTTTTGAGATTTTATTAAAGGTTTGATAACTTAAAAAATTTATCTGACTATCAGATGAAACGTTATAATTTTTTTAATTAAATGTTTGTAAAATGATGTATGTAAAAAATATCGACATTTTGAAAATTTTTCACGGCCCGCTAATTGGACAACACTGCTTTATTATTACGTTCATTTAAATATGACGTAAATTTATAAATTTTAATTTCCCGATAAATGAATAAGCAGTTTTGGATATGTTAATATGCAATAAATAAATGCAGTTAATTTTGGTTTATTTTTATTATTATTTAATTTTCTTTTTTAATAGGGTATTTGACCGAAAATATTTTGTGAAATTAACTGTTTCGGTGCTTTATACATATTATGTGTAATAATAACGATTAATAACTCAATTATATTCCATCAAAATTATTTCATTAAAAAACGTCAAAGAATTTCTTCAGTTCATTTTCAAATCTGTAAAAATAAATCCCAGCTTTTTATTCTGTAAATTAATATTTGGAAAAACAAATTTCAATAAGTAAAAATTTATTTTCAATTGCAAAGATCGAAACGATGTTTTTCATTTCAAAATTTATTTTCTAAAAATTAACTTTTCCATTGATCTATATATCAAACAAATAAATTTTTACTTATCGAAATTTGTTTTTCACATTATTTGTTTAATTTACTGAAGAATTGAAAAGTAAATTTCTAGAAAATATATTTTCAAACGAAAATTTTAATTTCTAAAATGGAATTTATTTTTCTGTCTCGGTGCTTTATTTTTATGAGTTATACAATACATTTTCTAAAATATTTATTATAGAATCTTTATATAGCATAAAACAAACTGATTAAAGTATATAATCAGGGACTGTTCATTAATTATTTCAACAATTTTCAGACCCTCATTGTCAACAACTTTCAGTGACCACCTAATAAATTATGTCAGCAAATTAGCAATATTTTAACTAATTTTTTGATTTATTAAATTTATCTTTAAAAAATCATTAACGTCAATTAATAATGGACACTCTCATTACGCTTGTCAACAACTGTCAAAGTTTTTCAAAACCTACTCATGATTTGGCTGATATAACTCAGGGCTGTCCAACCTCTAGGAACCCAAGGGTCGCAATACAAAAATAAAATTATTCGCGGGTCGCACCCAAAATAAAGAAAACATTTATTACTGTTTAACTAAGTTTTACAGAAATATTAAACAATATTAACAAAATTGTAGATTTCAATGAGAATTTTTGCGGTAACTCTGATTCCTTTACTAATGTAGCTATATAAATTTCAATGTTTTTAGTAGCCAAACTCAGTAAATTTGATTACGATTTGTTCGTCATGGAACTTGTATGTTTAGATTCTATAAATCTCATTGTTGAAAAGGTACTTTCATAAAGATAAGTACTGCCGAGCATTGATAGCAAGTAATATTTAACTTTTCATGAAATAATAAAATAATATTTATTATGGAAAAATGATTCGCGGGCCGCGTTTTGACTCTGAAATAACTAATTTACAACCCACAGTGCATAATAATCATTTTACAGAGTCATAAATAAAATAACGAAGGATTTAAAATTTATTTATATCAACAGAAATTACAAAAGGTTAACATATGTCTAATCACAAATATCCTAAATGATTTCCATTATTGTCATAGCATTTTTAAGACGGGTTAATTATTAATACTAATCAAACAGCAATTTCTGTAAATATGAACTTAATTGTTGTGTGAAATGCAAATTATTCCAATAATACTGTAATTAATTAACGAATTAATATCTGCAAATTATTCTAATAACTTTTGTGTAAAACTGGAATAATCAAAATGAAGATACGCACAATCAAGATTTTTAATCAAATTCGAAACATACTCAAAATAACAACATTATTCAAACAACATTCAAATGAAATCATTTAAATATATTATTATTATAAATCCTTTATTTTTTTAATGTCTTATACATAAATGCTAATAAAAATTATTTAAAATTTACTTAACTCACTAAGTCTCCAGATAGTCTTATGATTGGACATAATTAAGGGCTTATAAAATTTCTCTGTTGAATAATTCATAATTAAAAATATTTTATATGACGATAACATCTTTTGCGATCCTTATTGACTCAAAAGTTAAAATTTGTTAAAATATTAATATTATATTAAAATATTAATATCTGAATTAATATTAATTAAAATTAAATAATTAATATTTTGACAAATTTTAACTTTTAAGTCTGTGAGTATGTTTCGAAAAGCAAGTTGAAATTTTTGCGTTTTGTTTGGAAATCATTTTCTTAAAATCTTTTTTTTTAAAAATTGAAAGTCAGAAATTAATTAAGAAATTAAAGTAAATTTAATTAAATTTTTTGTACAAAAATTATGAATAGTTTAAGTATTAATTTTAATATTTTTATACATAATTGTTTGTAGATTTTTATAAATGACGATTTTGTTTTAAAATTTATGAAGAATTTTAAATGATATTTTAATAGCAAATGATTATTTTGATATTAATTATCTGACCAGTACTTCAAACTCACCTAACAAAGTCAATAAAAGATGTTATCGTCATATGAATAACTCAGAATGTGATTAAACAAAAATGAAATTCTGGTTAAAATATACTTGAGACTTAATATGTTAGTATAAACGTAACAAACTAAGATTAATAAATATTTTATATTTAGATAATAATAATCTTATCAATCATCTGTGCTATTGCTTTTACTCTTAACCTTGCATCTCCAAAACATGTAGAAGTCATTGAGAAATATTCAGTAAAAAGTATTCTCAATAAATCAGAATTATTTGGAAAAAACGAAATGAAATTTTGCTATATTGTTCCACGTGAAGATATATGCTGGCCATCATTGATTGTTGATTGTTCATATAATAAAACAAGAAATTTAGATTTGGTTTACAATTATACGACTCAATCATGTTCTTTTTATACTTTTATTTATAAAAACAAATCTGTTATATCGGAAAAGTCATATTTCAGTACATCAAATTGTGATCATTTGAAAGAAAACTGTAGTAGTAACAACACTGAACCGTTTCTATTTTTTGGAAAATTTCAAAATATTGCCATCACATGGTCGTCAACATTTTGGATTTTAGGATTTTTGAAAATTATTGGTTTTAGTTTTCATTCACCAATTACAAATCTGACAGATTCTTTGGTGTTCATTTTACTGGGGAAAACAAGATCAAAAGAATTCGGATTCACTAGAATGTTTGGTACTTTTGGAATCTTGGTATTTGCTGTTGTTACTGGTGCCATTATGTATGGAATGGATAAATTGGCAAAGATTTACAAATGGAATTGGCTGATACAAATACAAGAATATTCACAATTTTCTATTTGTTTTGTGTTGAATATATTTATGTTTATCGCAATAATAATAATAATTTCAACAATAAAAACGACAGACGTAAAGAAAGAAGAAACAGTAGAATCGTAAGTTTTTTTATTTTTAAATACTAATATTATATTAATAATAATACTACTACTAATACTGATATTGACAAATATTTTTTTATTATAATTGATAACTATAATCAATAATAATCAATTGGGCTGCTCACTTGCCAAATCGATTAATTCCATAAACTAAAAATGGAGAAAAGCGATAACATTAATTAAATTGGCTTCTAAAATAAACAGTATATTTTTTAGTGGCCAATAATTTTTTTTCATTAAGTGGTCTTGATGTTTATTGTTAAGGGAGACCGTTAGGAGGATATCAAAAGCTTGACATTAAAATATAAAAAAATTAAACATAGAAGTTACATAGAAGTTAAACGTAGAAATGACCCAATTATTGATTATAATCAATTATAATTGATGAAATTGTGGAAAAATAATGGTAACATTAATATAAATCAGTATTCCTGAAACTTTGTTGACTCTCGGAACTCTTCAAATTATAATGTCTGTGGAACTATAGTGCCCGAAGAAGTACCATGTAATCCTGGAGTTCCACCTAACACAATTTGAAGACCATTTATATAGATAAATAAAAAATAGAATTTAAAGACTTTAACATTTTGATTTAGATAAGTATAATTACATTTTTTTAATAAGATAATATCCATGTTTGGAATTGTGACGTCGTCATCATGATAGTAAGAACATAATGAAAGTAAGAAAGTAATGACACGCAACAACCCGTTCTCTTCCGTCTTTATCTCTGTGTGACAATACTGCTCTATTTGTATCAAAACTGGCGCCCGTATTTAATATAAATTCTCTTTGTATTTCTAGAATGCACAATATAAGCTCAGTTATTATAACTTTCTTCAGACACTCAAAAGTATCGTTAATTTCACTTGTCTATTCTCAGGTTATGTATCCGCTACACAACTGTTTTAAGATCCTTGATTTTCGTTATGTATTTCATTTTCCTTAAAATGTGCAATTTCCAATGTACAAAATTTTGCACGTTTTTGGAAATTTGATTATCAGTAACATACCCGGGGTATTTAATTCATACTGTATATATTTTCATAATTTGAATATTAATTTTTATTTTCAAATTTACACATTAACATTTTCAACAAAAAACAATAAAAAGAATTCTATTTTAAAAAGAAGTAATTTGTTAAAATAAGCGTGAATTAAAATGTACTCAATGTGTGAAAATAAAAATGTTTATTCTTGTCTGACTGATTATTATGATGTAGTTTCTACAAATTTCATCAATCACATTGAAAATTTAATGAAGAAAGCCATTCCGAAATGGAAAAAACACTGTAGATCAAAGAGTTCAGAAAACAATTCCAAAATAATTGAGTCAAGTTGAGAATATATGAGAATTAAAACATACTCAATCATTTTGTAAAAAATCACATCAGAAAACAGTCATAATTCCAAGCAGAATTGATCTCCTAAAGAAAAAGAATAAGAAGCTTTGTTTTATAAAAAAAGTCTTGTAGTAGCAGTAACACCCCAGCTGCTTGTTTGCAAATGTATGAAAAAATGGGAAAAAATATGTTCATTATCACTGAATGTCAATCTATTACTTTAGAAAAGGAAACCATGTGATTCAAGATCGCAGAAGTTAAGATATATTTGATGACAACATATTAAAAAATGAAGTATCAAAATTGGTATTTAAAATAACATTTAAAAAATATAATGATTAAACGCCTAATCACAAATTAAACAATGATTGACAGGAACTATTGGTGTGTCAGAGACGTTCTCTTTAGAATTAAAAATTCTTTTGTGCTCTACAAAATTTGTGTAAATATTTTACGTATCAGTAAATATTATTTAAATCTTAAATTTTTTAGAAATGCAATGCTATGTAGATTAGAAACAACAATTTAGATGTCTACTTTAATTGGTTTTTAATTGATGTCTAAAAGTTGCAAAAGCGGTCCGAAATATTTATGCGTGTGTAGAGAAAGTGCAATAGCATGGAATACTGCAAAGGATTAGTTTATCAAGTTTCAAAATTGGACAATTGACATTCAAGACACTGGAAACTCTGGTCAACCATCGAAGTCGATGAAGACCACTTGTTCTATTGAAAGATCACAGCCGTCAAATATGAAGAAAATTGGCCAAAAATATAAACAGAAATTCAATACCGGAGATTATATTATTGATTAACTTGTTATTATTGTAAAAAGAATTCTTCTAAATATTTTAAATTATTAATAAAAAATCACAAAATATATTAAGTATATTTTCAAATTTTACTTAAATAATTAATTAAAACAAAAAACTAATGAAATTTTCATAAAATATTTTAATTTATAAAAAATATTAACTATTAATTAAAAATTATTTTTATATTTCAATGAAATTTTTTTATTTTTCACTATCAAGTTTTTCGGTAAACTGTACTTTATTAAAATATGATTATAATGTAAACATGCATGACAACGGTACAATTATTCAAAATAAACTATTACGACTTATTCTAAACAATTGTTTTTATTGTCAATTGTAAATATTCTATTATGTAAATGTAAAAAAAAATTACAAGAATTTCTAAAACCCATTACTTTAAAATATATTCTTTAAAATATATTATTTAAAATATAATACTTTAATTATATTCGTTGGGAGAAATGGCATTAAATACGTTCCATGCACATTAAAATCCATTGGTTTAATTCAATAAATATGTTGATTTCAATGAATTTTTTAATACCCAGTCTAATGCGTCATTAATACTGCACTTATTTCCTAGTAAAAATTAATATTTCTATTTTAAAAATTGTTAGTTTCTCTAACAAAAATGCACCGCGGACTAGTAAACTGTAAGAAATAATAACCGCGGACCATCGGTTGATAAACAGTTTCCTATACTAGTGTTTCTCAACCAAAAACGAACTGTAAAACTTTCTTACGTGGAGTACAATTGATGGTTTTACTTAGTGGTGTTATTCTAAATTTTAGCTACAAATAATTAATTAATTTGCGTACAGGAATTTTACGTGCATCACTGGTTTTTTTGTTTGATTCATTCAAAATTTATTTTTACAATAGTAATTTTCTTTGAATTAATTTATCTTTACTAAATTTTAATTGGTTAATTAGTTTTCATTTTAATTATTTAATTATTATATATTATAATTACAATTATTGTGAGAATAATTGTTGGACTTAACCAATGATCGGATTTGAGATTTCATTAAAATAAGATAAGGCTTCGATCAAAACAAAATTTATTTGAACTTTTTTACAAATAAATTTTGTTTTGATCGAAGCCTTATCTTATTTTAATGAAATATTATATATTACATTAATTTTAGGATTTTTTTTATGAAGTGTGAAAATTTAGCCTGTTCCTAGTGTTTTCCATGTTATGTGATGTTGTTCCGGTGAAATTTTATGTCTGTGTTGAAAGGCTKTCAAGACTTCACTTTCTTTTTGTTTCAGATGTTTCTTAATTCTTGTTCGGATAGTTCTGCATGTTTCACCTATATATGTTTCTTGACAAATGGATCATGTTATTTTATAAGTGACATTTTTCTTATTACATATATTTCTACCATCACAAATGCATTTGAAACTACAAAATTTTTGTCTTCATTTCTGTAATTAGATGCCCAAAGGTGCTTGCGTTTTGAATATAATTCTTGGATTGTGTTTAAGTTTAGAAATTTTTATAATATATTTTGCATGACTTGGGAAATAAATTTCTCATTAATAAGAGGTAATTTAATAACTGTGTTTATTTTTGGTTTGATTTTATTATGGTTTATAGTCAAAGATAAATATTTTGATATAATTTTATTTGGGTAGCCGTTAATTAGGAATGCATGTTTTATCAACTTGAGAGAAATCAATTTCATTTCTTCATTTAAAGATAGCCTCTCAGCTTGAATTCTTTCACCTTTAATTATACCAATTTTCTGGATGATGGTTGTTAGATTATAAAATTTATATAATTTAAAGATACGATTAATAGATAAGTAAAAATATATATTTCATAACAATCAATATTAAAANAAAGTTTTAATATTTTTGGTTTTTTAATTTTTTAATTTCAATATAAATTGAAATTAATTTCAATTTATATCACATCCCTCTCTTTGATCATCTGTACTTTGGGTTCGGAATTCTGGTAGTCCGCATTGGGTAGCGCCTCTTTGTTGATTGTCTTCCTCTTCTTTAGAGTTATTTCGTGTTCTTATTGACGTTCTTTCCCTCGTTAATTTATAGCTCTGTGTGTCTTGAGGAATCTTTTTGATTTGATTGTAGTTCTTTTGTATTATATAATTCCCGTTTTGTAAAATAAATGTCCATTTATCTGTTATTTCTTTAACTACAAACGGTCCGATGTATCTGCGTTTAAGTGCTCCATTTTCTTGGCATTTGATCAGAGCCTTGTGTCCCAATCCGATCTCCTGGCTCCATCGATTTCTGTTATAGTTCTCTTGTTTCTTAATATTGTGATATTCAATATTGTCTCGCACTTTATTATGTATTATCTTTATTTTTTGCTTCATGTCTTCTACTTATTTTTCTGAGTTCGGTTTGTTTTTGTTAGGGTTTCCAATATTCCATAGATCAATTTTCAGTCTTCTTCCAAACAGGATTTCATATGGTAAATATCTGGTTGTTTTCTGCATTATATTTTGAATGCCGTATTCTACTATAGGTAATGTCGAGCTCCAGTCCTTGATTCCACTGTCTTCCATAACTGCGCTTCACTGTTCTAACTAGTCTTTCTACCAACCCATCACATTGAGGGTATTATGGTGACGTAAATGTTTTCTGTATTCTTAATATTCTACAATATTCCCGGAATAATCCAGAGCAAAAATTACTTCATCTATCTGAATGGATTCTCTCCGGTATTCTGAATTTGGATATCCAATGAACCCATAGAGCATCACAAATAACTTTAGAAATTGTTATCCTCAGTGGAATCAAACTGACATATTTTAAAAAATAGTCTTATACACCCAGTATATATTTGTATCCTTCCTTTGTTTGTTTAAATAATCCTGTAATATCTATTCCTATAATCTGAAATGGTTCGTATCCAGTGATGTTTTGTAATGGTGCTTTAATCCTTCCGTTAAGATACTTTTTGTGGTTACATGGATTACATTTAGCAATTATATATTTCCACATTTTTTAATAATGAAGGCCAGTAATATTCTCTTTCTGCAGTTTTTTCCATTCCAGTGTGACCCAACAATTTATGGTATTTCCATATAATTTCTTGTCTTTTATGGTTCGGAACTACCAGAAATTAGTCGTTATTTTTCTCCAAATATAGAAGTTCTCCTCGTATTCTTAATTGATCTCATTTTCCCCCAGTATATTTGTGCTTCGCTTGTTTCTTTGGTTTGTTTTATCTTAATGTACCCGTCCTTTAAAGGTCTAAGTATTAATTTGATATTTTGATCATTTTCCTGTTGCTATTCAGTATTATAATCTTTTATATTGTTCAATACCTTTTCTGAGTGAAATGCAACGCCATATTGTGTCACGACATGTCCCAGATATTTTACCTCTTTTCGTAAGAACGTACACTTTTCTGGTGATAGTCTGAGCCCAGCATCGTTGATTCTTTTTAGAATGAGTTCAAGCCTTTCATTGTGTTCTTCTACTGTCTTTCCGAAAATTAATACGTCATTCAGGTATATGAGGCATTTTTCCCAATTCTCACTTCTCAGCACGATATTCATTAACCTTTGAAAGTGGCGGGAGCTAAGCATAATCCGAAAGGCATTGTTATTAATTCATATTGCCCGTACTTTGTGCTAAATGCTATTTTTTCTCCATCTTCCTCCGCAATCGGCACTTAGTTGTACCCACTTGATAAATCTAAAGATGAAAAATATCTAGCACCTCCTATGCTGTCGAAGATTTCTTCAGCCGATGGTATTGGAAATATAGGTCTGTTTGTCTTAGCATTCAGTGTTCTGTAATCTACGCATATTCGATTATCCTAGATTTTCTTTTTTACTACAACAATTGGAAAATTCCACGGTGAAGTACTAGGCTTCACAATTGCTGCTTCTATCAGATTGTCTATCATGTGGTCTACTTCATCTTCTAAGCCCTTTGGGATTCTACGAGGCTTGAACGCGATGTTCTTGTTTCAATTTGATGGTATACCAAATCAGTTTTTCCTATATCCATTTTGTATCTGCGTTTCTTTCTAAAATTGCTATTGTGCTTTTCACGTTTTCTGAGCTGTTTTCTCTAATCATCTTTTCTCGTATTTATTTTAAAATCTTGTTAACCAGACTTTTCTCATTATTCATCTTCTTTTCTGTCAAACTATTAATTGGTCGTTTGCTTTCTGTTTGTGGCTGGATTATCTCTACGTACCTAATGTCGTTCCTGTATGTGTACTCTTGTTACTTCCTTTAAGCATGTAAATTTTAGACCACATTTATCCATCGTTGCTTTTCACTACGCCATCAGTAATTAAAAGATTCCTTTCTGCCATTCTTCTTTTATCTCCTGTAAATAACAAATCTTCATTAAGATCTTTTACTCTCTGCCTTGCTTCATTTATCACCATACCTTTCACAAAATATTCTCCTTCATCACTAATACTAACATTCTTTGCTACAATCACTCTATAATGTTGATCATTATAATTATTATCATGAGTCTCATTTCTACAGATTCTTGTATTTTGACTCATCAATACGGTCGGAATTAGTTTTTTATTGACTCAGCTGCAATAGTTTTGGATAGAAAAAGAATTTTGACACCCTGTATTTCGATTCCATCGTTGGTAGTGTCCACTAAAACATCATATTTTTGCATACTTCTTAACTTGACAAATAAATGGGGGGAAATATTTAGCCTGATATCAAACACATGAGCTGTTATTACCGGTCTGATTGCTACATTCAATTAAATTTTACCTAGACTGTTCTCAGTAGTACCATTTGCACAGGTTACTTTGGTAGTTGAGTGATATATTTTTACAGCTGGATTCTGTTTTCTTTTACGCTCCGCTAGCTCCTGGCTTATGACATTTAGGTCAGCACCTGTATTGAACATAGTTTTCATTGTTAAACCTGCTACTTGGCATTCTACAATCGGTTGGTTTCTTGCTTTTTCTAATCTGGAGTAAGAGATGACTGTTGGTTTGTATCTTTTTAACTGTTGCTTTGGTTTTGCCCCTTGACCGTTTATAAAATTGCCGTATTTTTCTTCTATTGACGGTTTTAGATTTTTTATAATGTCTCAATTTTTTCCCCATTTCTTTTCTGTTATACTAATTGTTTCGTTTTCAATCTCTTCGTTGTCCTCTTGTTCTGTAATGCTGATTGAATTATATTCACTTGTATTCCCATAATTTTCGTTATAGAACCTTAATTTATTGTTTTCTTGGCAAAATAGGACAATTTGACCTCTTCGTCCACATTGGAAATATTGTTTGATTCCGCAAAATCGCGCGATATGTCCTTCTTTTCCGCATTTGAAACATTTCTTATTGACAACAGGAGAGATTAGTCTCTTGTTTGTAAGATGATGATTTGTTGGAAGAAAATGTAAAGACGTTGAAAGAAGTTGAAGGTTTTCTGGCTCGTTTACGTATAACATTTGAGGAAGAGAGAGATGTTATCAAAGACGTTTAAAGTCTGATTAACTACAGGCCTAGAAATGAAGAGATTCAAGTTTATTTTAAAAATGTAAAAGATTTAGTAAAAGGATTATTTACAAATAAAAATTTTACTGAGGAAAAAATAGTAGCAAAGATGCTAGTATATTATTCAAATAACAAAAACGTTGAAGAAGTGACTTTACGGAAACGACAGAATATAGAAAAAATTGAAGAAACAATGGTGTTAGTAGATCAAGTATAGAAACACACAGATCAAGTTTATGCAGTTAGAAGTTACGCAAGAGTTACAAGTCGAAATTATTAGAAATTTGTAAATTATACAGTGAATAGACATGTGTATCAAAGAAAGGAAAAACAAAATATTATTTCTAAGGAAATAATTATTAATTATTAATTTTAGCCAATAGAAAGTTATTAAAGTGAATATTAAATTGAATATTCATTTAATTAATTCTAATCACAAATAATTATCTAATCTAATATGTATTGTAATACTGAAATAAATGATGTCTAAAAATATTAGTTCTGACTGGAAAATGAATTATCAATTGAAGATTTACTTAACAAACTAAATTTATCATCACTCTTCCAGTCATAATTTTTAATTCGTTCGATAAATCCATAACTATTCTTTAAATGTGCCGGAATGAAACTTAATAGTTATTTTAATATATCTGTCATAAGTTTGCATAATACAGTAGAAAGAGTGTCAGAAGCGTTTATAGTAGGTCTGCCTTTCATTGTAGTTTTGTGATCTTTAGGAACACAGTACATCGAAGATGGAACTTGTTCATGGAATTTTACTGTTAAAAGTAAAGATTTTATTGTGTCATCATATTTTTATACTATTTGAATTAATTGTTTATTGAATTTAATTTTTTCTGTAGTTGGTAGTCTTTTGTGGGCCTTTCTTTCATAATTATTCAAATGTTCAGATAGAGCTACAAATTTATTTGTTTTATTTGTTGTTGTAATTGATTTTAAATTTTTAATTTCTTTTATAATTTAATTTTCATTACTTTTTTATTGTTATTCTTGTTGTGTTTATATGTTTGTAATAGTTTAAAATGAAGGTCCTCAATGTTGTTATCAATTTCCATAATAGGAGAATTGTAAGTTGGTATCGTGCGCCTGAATGTTTGTGTATACTTCCATTTCGATGAAAAAATGAGAAATCATTGAATGTTTCATTTGCTGTATTTTCTAGTCTATGTTATTGATATTTTAAGCTGTAAATGGAAGCTTTAATCATTGCAATATTTGATGAGTCAGAAACTTTTGAATTGATCGGGATGTAGCGTGGACCTTTGTTAAGTAAATTTATTTGGTTGTCGGTAAATGTATGTTCAGTAAGATTTTTGAAAAGAAGAACAGTTGTATAAGAGCTTTGATTTGAATTTATTTTGATTTTGTGTTCAGTTTTCGATTTTCAGTAAGTAGAATTCTTATTTTCTTTTGTTTATTGCGAGAACTTATTTCTTTAGCATTTCTTGATCTTCTTTATTAAAAAGAAAAGGTAGAGGTTTATTTTAAGTTCACTATATAGTCTCTTCCGAAGAAAGGTCATCCACTGAAAACTTTGTCGTTTAGACAATTATTCGGATAGGCGACAATTAAAGGTGTTCTCAAGTTTGTTTTGAATTCTTAAATCAAAAATTTTTAGCTCCCTTCTTTTACATTCGCTTAAGAATTAGATGGGATTTTAAATTTTGAAAATTTTTAAATTATTGAATAAATCAAAAAGTCCACGGTTGATGGCGCCAGCCATAATTGTTTTACAATTGCAATTATTGTGAGAATAATTTGTCAAGAAATATATATAAGTGAAACATGCAAAACCATCCGAACAAGAATTAAGGAACCTGTGAAACAAAAAGAAAGTGAAGTCTTCAAACACTTTCAACACAAACATAAAATTTCACCAGAAAAACCTCACATATCATGGAAAAATACTAGGAACAGGCTAAATTTCCACACTTCATTGGAAAACGTGAAGAATTACAAATTAAAGAAGATAATCCTAAAATCAATGTAATTTATAATAATTAAATAATTAAAATTAAAAAAAATTAAAATTAACCAATTTAAATTCAGTAAATTAAATTAATTCAAAACATAAACATAAATCTTGAATAGATCAAAAAACCAATTCTTGATGAAAACATAGTCGAAAATTAGAATTATTATCGCAAACCAAAAAAAAATTTATCAAAGCTTTTATTTTAATGAATTATAGTATTTTATATTATATTTATAATATCTAGACTTTTTAAAAATTAATATTACCATACAAAAATTAAAATATAAAAAATAACAGGCCGTCTTAAGAAATTCAGCGCCCGTGGGCTACTAAAAATAATGCGCCCCTCTTCGTAAGAAAATTCACAGAATAGCAAACAAGAGCGAGTTGTCCGGCAAAGTTATACAAATTAATAGGGACCGGAAAATGTCATCGATATTGTAAGTGATTTCTTTGAGAGATATAAAGAACATACAGATATTCCTGAA